>JAXLNO010000049.1:0-37357 GCA_038087875.1 Malacoraja senta | reverse complement strand
GACAAGTTATTTTCTAAATGAGGAGGAGCTGCGCTGTAATGCAACGCAAAGGGATCTAGGGGTAGTAGTACATGAATCACTAAAAGTTAGTATGCAGGTGCAGCAAGCTATCAGGACGGCCAATGGAGTTTTGGCCTTTATTGCTAGGGGGGTTGAGTATAAAAACACGGAGGTCTTGCTACAGCTGTACACAGTATTAGTGAGACCACATTTGGAATACTGTGTACAGTTTTGGGGTCCATACTTAAGAAAGGATGTACTGGCCCTGGAGGCAGTGCAGCGAAGGTTTACAAGATTAATTCCTGCAATGAGGGGATTGACATATGAGGAAAGGTTAAGTAGGCTGGAACTCTACTCTTTGGAGTTTAGAAGAATGAGAGGCGATCTCATTGAAACATATAAGATCGTGAGGGGCCTTGATCGGGTGGATGCACCGAGGATGTTCCCAATGATCGGGGAAACTAGAACTAGGGGACATAGTTGCAGAATAAGGGGGGGCTCTTTTAAAACTGAGATGAGGAAGAACTTCTTCACCCAGAGGGTGGTTAATTTATGGAATTCACTGCCCCAGGGAGCAGTGGAAGCAGAAACATTAAATATATTTAAGTCTAAAATAGATGGTTTTTTAGCTGCCAAGGGGATAAGGGGCTACGGGGAGAGGGCAGGGATATGGACCTAGGTAGGGTTAGTATAGTAAGACCTGAGTGATCTCCTGGACAAGTGTCGATCGCCTGGATTGGGGTCGGAGAGGAATTTCCCGGATTTTTTTCCCGAATTGGACCTGGGTTTTTATCCGGTTTTTTGCCTCCCCCAGGAGATCACGCGGTTCTTGGGGTGGAGAGGGGTGATAGCGGTATAAAGGGGAGGGTAGTGTCTTGTGTTCTGTGTCTTGTGTCTACTGTTTGTGGGTAGGGGTGTTTGTTTGGTGTTCAGCCATGAGCGAATGGCGGTGCGGGCTCGATGGACCTGGTGGTCTGCTCTCGCACCTACTTTCTATGTTTCTATGTTTCTATGTAACAGAAAGTGTTCCATTGTGCACCTGAACGTCTTACCAGGAATTTCCAGGTTGGTGAAGCTGTACTTGCCCGCGATTATAGAAACCAGAAATGGCAGCTGGGAGTTGTTGCGGAGGTACAAGGACCTCTAATGTATGCAGTCAACACGGCCGATCGCCAGATTCGCCGGCATGTGGATCAAATCGTACAGTCTACTATTGCTGCTCATCTGGAACCTCGGTTAAGTGCTTCGGATCAGCCAGTATCAATGGGGGGCCAATGGTCGAATAAGGAATTGGAACCTATTGTGCCTATGTCTTGTTATCCTGTTCTAGCTGCCAAAGAAGCACCTATGCCTTCGTTGGATATTTCACCAGCTAAAGTAGCAGTACAGGTTCCTGACCAGGTGGTTGCAATACCAAAACAGGTGTTCCCTAGCTCGGAAGTGCGGTGTTCGCCTGTAGAATCTGGATTAAGATGCTCAACCAGAATATCAAGGCCGCCACAGAGGTTGATTGATGAACTTTGACATTGAATACGGGACTAAGTGATGTTTCCTGTGTGTGTTTGTTTTTTTTTTCCCTCACGTATTGGTGATGGTGTTATTATATTGTGCTTGCAAAATATAAGGTGAAGGTGATAATGTAATTTTGTCATCTATTATATGATCTGTTGTAGGTATGGTGTACTTTTCCCCTTAGTTTTTGTGTAAAACTAAGGGTTTTAAAGGGGGAGGATTGTGGTGTATGCCCCTTTAAGAGATATCATACACCTATTGTAATACCGATAGCCACAAAAGGGGGCTTGTTTAGTATAAAAGCCCTGGTGGTAGTGTGAGCACTCTCTCTTCCTTTCCCCCTCTGAAACCATGATTAAAGGCACGTTGGTTTTACCTGATGGTTTCTCGATGGTTATTTAAGTATCTGACTCCAGTACTTAACAGAAAACATCATGGGTCAGGATGAGACACTGATACCTCGCCTCTTCTCTTTATGGCAAAAATTGGCATTCATACCAATGGCCTTGAAAAAGAGCCGAACAGAGCTAATTCCGAAAACAGAGGATGCAGGACTCCTCAGAAACATCGATAACTGGAGGCCTATCACAATCAGGCCAATGTTGCTCCGGCTCTTCATGAAAATCATTGCGAAGAGACTGTCTGAGGCCGTGAAGCTTAATCCTAGACAAAAAGGATTTATAGCAGCCACCCCTGGATGCAACGAGAACATTGCGATCCTAGAGAACATCATGAAGGGGGCAAAGAGCAACAAAAAGGAATTGGCGGTAGTCTTTGTAGACCTGGCAAAGCCATTTGACTCCATTGGACACAAAATGGTCGCCGTTGGACTTAAGAGGATGGGTGTACCGAATAGGTTTGTTCTACTAGTGGAGAGTCTCTATACCGACAACACAACGGTGATAGAAGGAGACAGGACCGCTACAGATCCCATACTCATAAAAAGGGGAGTCAAGCAAGGCGACCCACTATCAACACTGCTATTCAATATTACCATGGACCCGCAGATATGTACGCTGGAACAGGCACGGATGGGTGTCGTGATAAGAACAGGGCAGTCAGCTGTTCTTCACTAGCATTTGCCGACGATATAGCCATCCTCAGTGACTCCTATGCAGGAATGGCAGCCAACATGAAAATCTTACAGGCTTTCTGCAAGAACACTGGTCTACAAATTAACATCGAGAAAACGGCCAGCTTCCACTGTAGACCCTCTAGGAAAACGTTTCTATACAACACCCTAGAGAAGTGGAAGATCAACGATGAACCACTGGGTGAGTGCGCAACAATGGATAGGCTGGGTGAGTAGGCAAATGCATGGCAGATGCAGTATAATGTGGATAAATGTGAGGTTATCCACTTTGGTGGCAAAAACAGGAAAGTAGACTATTATCTGAATGGTGGCCGATTAGGAAAAGGGGAGATTCCACGAGACCTGGGTGTCATGGTACACCAGTCATTCAAAGTAGGCATGCAGGTGCAGCAGGCAGTGAAGAAAGCGAATGGTATGTTAGCATTCATAGCAAAAGGATTTGAGTATAGGAGCAGGGTGGTTCTACTGCAGTTGTACAGGGTCTTGGTGAGACCACACCTGGAGTATTGCGTACAGTTTTGGTCTCCAAATCTGAGGACATTCTTGCCGTAGAGGGAGTACAGAGAAGGTTCACCAGACTGATTCATGGGATGTCAGGACTTTCATATGAAGAAAGACTGGATAGACTCAGCTTGTACTCGCTAGAATTTAGAAGATTGAGGGGATATCTTATAGAAACTTACAAAATTCTTAAGGGGTTGGACAGGCTAGATGCAGGAAGATTGTTCCCGATGTTGGGGAAGTCCAGGACAAGGGGTCACAGTTGAAGGATAAAGGGGAAATCCTTTAGGACCGAGATGAGAAAAACATTTTTCACACAGAGAGTGGTGAATCTCTGGAACTCTCTGCCACAGAAGGTAGTTGAGGTCAGTTCATTGGTCTGCTCCACAAATCAACCGGTACTCGACCTCCATCCATGCCTCTTCCTCCTCTCTGATCATAAGCTTATATGGTTCACCATCCCTTCTCCAACACCTCGCCCCCGCTTCCTCCGAGAAATCACCTTCCATAATCTAAAATCCATTGACCCCCACCATCTCTCTGACCTGCTCTCCACCACTCTCCCCCTGGACTCAACCCACATCTCACCTGATGATCTCACAAACCATCTCAATTCCACCTTGTCTACTTCCCTTAACACTCTGGCCCCCTTCAAAACAAGAACCGTAACTTTTAATAAATCTTCACCCTGGTACACACCTGCATTTTGTAAGCTGAAACAGACTGGCCGCCGACTTGAAACACTCATAAAGAAATCATCTCTCACAGTCCACCATGAAACTTACAAACTCCACCTCACTGCCTACAAAGATGCCCTCATTGCTGCTAAATCTGCCTACCTCTCCTCCATATTCACCGACCCCTGCCGAAACCACAGAACCCTCTATTCCACAGTGTGCAACCTCCTCAAGCCTCGAGCCAACTCTCCCTACCTCCACTCCGGATCTCTGCAACTCATTCCTCCACTTTTTCGCTGACAAAATCAGCACCATCTATCAATCTTTATCCCCTGTACCCGACTCCCCAGCATCTACTCCACCACTTACCAAGGCCCCTCCTTTCAACATCTCCACTGACCTCCTTACCCCTCCTCCACACTGCTTCCTCTCCCAGTTTGACCCGGTCACCCCTACTGAAATCTCCAAACTCATCAGCTCTTCCAAACGCACTACCTGCTCCCTCGACCCTCTCCCCACTCCCCTGCTGAAGTCCTACCTCCCGGCTCTCTGCCCCTACCTCACTAATCTTTTCAACTCCTCATTGTCCCAAGGAATTGTCCCCTCTGCTTTCAAAACTGCTGCTGTCACACCAATCTTAAAGAAACCTGGTCTTGATCCCTCCTCTCTCATTAACTACCGCCCTATCTCAAACCTCCCCTTTCTTTCAAAAACCCTGGAGCGTATCGTCGCGTCACAACTTCATTCCCACCTCCTCATGTATAACCTATTCGAACCCCTCCAATCTGGCTTTCGCCCCTCCATAGCAGAGAAACTGCTCTCCTCAAAGTCCTCAACGACCTCCTCACCTCTGCTGACAATGGTTCCCTCAACATCCTCATCCTCCTCGACCTGAGTGCAGCCTTCGATACCGTGAACCATAACATCCTGCTTGCCAGACTTAAAGACCTTGGCATTGAAGGTTCTGCACTCAGCTGGCTCCGTTCCTACCTTTCCACACCTCTGCCACAGCCACTGTCTCTCAAGGCGTTCCCCAAGGCTCTGTTCTCGGGCCCCTCCTCTTCATCATCTACATCCTCCCCCATGGTCATATACTCCGTCACTTCAACCTGGACTTCCATTGCTATGCTGATGACACCCAGATCTATCTCAGCACCAAGTCCCCCCACCACCCCCCCTCTCTCCCATATCAACTCCTGTCCGTCAGCCATCAAATCTTGGATGCAACTCAACTTCCTTAAATTAAACAGTAACAAAACAGAATTTCTCCTCATTGGCTCCAAATCAACACTTACCAAAATTAACAACCCCACTCTCACTATTGACGGCACCACTGTCTCCCCATCTCCTCAGGCCCGCAACCTTGGCGTGATCTTTGACTCAACCCTCTCCCTTGAGCCTCACATCCGCCATGTTGTCAAAACATCATTTTTTCACCTCCACAACATTGCCAAAATCAGACCCTCTCTCACACCCCCCGCTGCTGAAAGACTCATCCATGCCTTCATCTCCTCCCGACTGGACTACTGTAACTCTCTTCTCTTTAGCATTAATTCCAGCAACATCAACCAACTCCAACTGGTCCAGAATGCAGCCGCCCGACTCATCTCCCACACCAAATTCTGGCACCACATCACCCCAGTTCTCAAAGAACTTCACTGCCTTCCCATTTCCCACTGGATCATCTACAAAATCCTGGTCCTCACCTACAAAGCCCTCAACCACTTGGCCCCCCCTTATCTCACTGACCTCCTCTCCCCCTACCAACCCTCACGGTCCCTCAGATCCACATCAGCCGGTCTCCTCTCCATTCCGAAATCCAACCTCTGCACCTTTGGAGACAGAGCCTTCTCCTGGGCAGTTCCCAGGCTCTGGAACTCCCTCCCACAATTGATCCGAAATTCTGAGTCCCTCACCATCCTCCAGTCCCGCCTCAAGACCCATCTCTTCACCTCTGCATACCCTTAGTCCCATGTCCCCCTCCCCTTTGCATCTCTGTCTTACTGCTCTATTTTGTTTTGTTTTTGACTCTCCATGTAAAGCGACTTTGAGTCCTTGAAAAGCGTTATACAAATAAAATGTATTATTATTATTATTATTATTATTATTTAAGAGGGAGTTAGATGTGGCCCTTGTGGCTAAAGGGATCAGGGGGTATGGAGAGAAGGCAGGTACAGGATACTGAGTTGGATGATCAGCCATGATCATATTGAATGGTGGTGCAGGCTCGAAGGGCCGAATGGCCTACTCCTGCACCTATTTTCTATGTTTCTATGTAACCAGTGAACTACATCGAACCGGGTGAGCTCGAAAAATACCTGGGAGCTCGAATAGATCCATGGACAGGAGTGACTGAGGACAACTGATCGGCAAAACTTAATACTTGGATTACGAGTCTGAAAGCGGCAGAACTCAAGCCGACACAGAAACTCGAAATCCTAGAAACACACATGATCCCGACAATATATTACCACCTTATCCTTATGGAAGTATCTCAAAACATGGTAATAAAACTGGACAACATCATCAAGAAAGCAGTGAAGGAGATACACCTTCCTGCTGACACTACAGACAGAATACTATATTCCAAAAATAAGGACAGTGGCCTCGGTCTACCAAAGCGTGAAGTGCAAATTCCATCTGCAATCATCCGGAAACTCGAATCCCTCGAAAAATCTGAAGATGCAGTCATCTTTGCATCATTCCAGTTCCGAGGAAACAGCAACACAGAGCACATAACCAAACTTAAAAATCTAAGAGTGCTTAGAGAAATACAATTATTTCTCGAGCCTGCCCAATCAAATAACGAGGAGGCGGGTCTCTCTACCATATGGGAAGAGGAAGAGAATATACCTGGTACTCCATTGGACATAAGGCTGCGAAACATACCCGGAATTGCAGGAAAAGCCAAACCCGTGAACAAATATGCGGGATGGCAAAAATGGGAATTCAAGAAATGGACTAAGCCCAGGGCCCCGGCATCCACTATTTCAAGAACGACGCGACATCAAATACATGGCTGAACGGACGACACAAAATGAAACGGTCGCAATTCATTAAAAGACTACTACTCGGATGCAATCTATGCCCAACTAGATGTATCCTTTCATACGGCCGCCCCCAACATGGCCAAACTGTGCAGAAGGTGTGCACTGGCAAACATCTCCGGACAATGTCCCGCGGTCAAGAACGCACGCATTAAACGCCACAACAAGATCATGGACAAACTAAAGGCACATGTTGTCAAGTACGGATGGACTGTCCACATCGAACCAAGGTTTAGAATGGAGGATGGAGGACGGAAGACTGTGATATTTGTCAAAGGGCAGGAAGTGGCAGTGGTCGATATGAGAGTAACAACATGGAACTGGAGCGTGCGTGGACAGAAAAGACCAGGAAGTACGAGCATCTGAGGGGACAGATTGCTGAAATGACCAAGGGGACATCTGTCCAATTCTTTGGATTCGTGATGGGTGCTCGAGGAAAATGGTATGATTTGAACGACACCCTAATGCAATACCTCAAGATCGAAAGGTACAAATCCTTCTCGAAAAATTTGTCGGATCTGACAATAGCCCTAACATTGGACATATTGCGATTAATAAAAATGGGCATGCTGTCTGTGCATATACATTAATCACCTCGTAATAAACATTAAAAATAAATAAAAAGCAAAACAATAGTTGATGTAAATATGGTAACAATACTAGCCAGACGACGCGACAGCTCAGACCGTCACCCGTACGGTGGTGAACTCCTCGCTTGGTGAACAAAGAGCAGTCCTATTCATACTGACATCCCAGATCAAGTCAGCCCCCAAACATCTAGACATCATAGATCGAGCCAGTCCCCCAATCACCTAGAACCGGGCCCTGCTTGGACCTGTGGATTCTCGCTGGAAGTGACCAACATGGACGAGCCACGTAAAAACTAGAAAAATACACTCATTTAATGGGACCTGTCCCAAGAGTGTGCTCAAATCAGCCTCAACATGGAACTTGTCAAGGCCTCTGATTCCCTCAAAATATATGATTGGAGGGTAGGGCTGTGCCCTCACCAGCAAACAGCCACATTTCTAACGTTGTTGTTAGGAGGCATTTGGATCATGTACGCAGTCGAACCTACGTAAGACGCAATGAAGCTATAGAACTCTGACCTTAAGTGTTTGATCAGGAATGGTGTCAGGATCAGGAGTACTTTTTACACCATATTATTGTTTAAAAAGCAGAAGAGATAAACTAGAGTTGCAGGCAAATTATTTTAACTTGGGTGGTTGGAAAATTGTTGGAATTAATTGTCCCAGTACCATTTCGTTGTTTAAAAGGAAGAGTTGCAAGAGAGTGCGAATGCTGGAATCATTTTGCATTAAAGGAGACCGCAGAGGACAATAAAGTTCACTTTCCAGAAGAAGTGATAACCACTTTGAAGAATAATTTCTATGTGGATGATTGCTTAAAATCCATGTCTACTGAGCAGGAAGCAATTCAAATGGTAAAACATCTGACTTCCCTCTGCAATAAGGGAGGATTCACGCTTTCCAAGTGGATCAGCAACAGTCGTGTTGTATTGGAAAACATTCCACCAGATGGAGACCAGAGAATTGGATTTGGACAAAGACAATTTGCCAATGGAAAGAGCATTGGGACTGCACTGGTGCGTTGAAACAGATGTGTTCAAGATCAGAATCTCGATTCAAGAGCGACCATGTACTAGAAGGGCTATCCTATCCGTGTTTGGTTCCGTTTAGGACCCTTTGGGATTTCTTGCACCATTTACACTGCCAGCCAAGTTGATTTTGCAGGATCTTTGTCAGGAAAAACTTGGACGGGATGAGAGTATAACTCAAACTTCCTCTCATCAATAGACAGAATGGTTAGCAGATCTCCACAAGATCTCAGAATTCAAAGTGGACCGGTGCATGATTCCTACAAGCTTTGGTAAGATCAGAGGTGTACAGCTGCATCATTTCTCAGATGCCAGTGAAAGTGGCTATGGTACTGTTTCATATCTAAGACTGGAAAATGATAACAAAGAAGTACATGTTGCATTCTTAACGGGAAAGGCCAGAGTGGCATCATTGAAACAAATGACAATTCCCTGAATGGAACTTACTGCCGCAGTCTTCACTGTTAAAAGTTGACATATTGCTGCAAAAGGAACTACAGCTTCAACTGGAAGAATCTATCTTCTGCACCGATAGAGGCCCGGGAACCGTTGGAGCTGTTGCAGTGGGAGGAGTAAAGTCCGGGCGGTGAGTACAAAACCCCATCGCGGGGCTTCGCTCCACAGAGGCCCGAGAGCCGTTGGAGCTGTTGCAGTGGGAGGAGTAAAGTCTGGGCAGTGAGTACAAAACCCCATCGCGGGGCTTCGTTCCACAGTGGCCCGGGAGCCGTTGGAGCTGTTGCAGTGGGAGGAGTAAAGTCTGGGCGGTGAGTACAAAACCCCATCGCATGGGCTTCGATCCACAGAGGCCCGGGAGCCGTTGGGACCCAAATCGGTAACGTTCCATTCGCAGTTTACAGTCCAAAACAAGTGGGCTTGAGGAAGCCGCTGATTGGTGGAAGCGGACTAGAGGAAGCAGCTGATTGGGAGTCAGATCCCTGCTGATTTCTTCCAGCAGATTATACTTTGTATTGTATCGTATTGTACTTGTATTGTATTTGTATTGTATCCTAGGTACAGGAGGAGTATGAGGGCCAGAGCAGTTTACTGTTCTGGATGTCAGATGTGGGAGGTCAAGGAATCTGATAGTCTTCCAGACGTCCACATCTGCGCCAGGTGCATTGAGATGGGGCTCCTAAGGAACCGTATTAGGAACCTGGATGACTCCTAAGGAACCATGGGGCTCCTAAGGAACCGTATTAGGAAGCTGGATGACCTCCGTCTGGTCAGGGAGAGCGAGGAAGTCATAGAGAGGAGTTATAGAGAGGTGGTCACTCCAAGACCATAGGAGGCAGGCAAGTGGGTCACGGTTAGGAGGGGCAAGGGGCAGAGGCAAGGACTAGAGAGTACCCCGGTGGCTGTACACCTTGACAATAAGTACTCCTGTTTGAGTACTGTTGGGGGGGACAGCCTATCTGGGAGTAGCGACAGCGGCCAGGCCTCTGGTACAGAGACCGGCCCTGTTGCTCAGAAGGGTAAGGAAAAGAAGAGAAGGGCAGTAGTAATAGGGGACTCTATAGTTAGGGGGTCAGATAGGCGAATCTGTGGACGCAGTCAGGAGACCCGGATGGTAGTTTGCCTCCCTGGTGCCAGGGTCCGGGATGTGTCTGAACGTGTCCAAGATATCCTGAAATGGGAGGGAGAGGAGCCTGAGGTCGTGGTACATATAGGTACCAATGACATAGGTAGAAAAAGGGAAGTGGTCCTGAAAGGAGAATTTAGGCAGTTAGAAGGAGAGTTAAGGAGAAGGACCGCAAAGGTAACAATCTCGGGATTACTGCCTGTGCCACGCGACAGTGAGAGTAGGAATGGAGCGAGGTGGAGGATCAATGCGGGGCAGAAGGACTGGTGCAATGGGCAGGGATTCAAGTTTCTGGATCATTGGGACCTCTTTTGGGGAAGGCGTGACCTGTACAAAAAGGACGGGTTGCACTTGAACCCGAGGGGGACCAATATCCTGGCGGGGAGATTTGCAAAGGCTACTACGGAGACTTTAAACTAGAATGGTTGGGGGGAGGGACTCAAATAGAGAAAGCTTGGAGACAGTGTGTGAGGCAGGAGGCAGAGAAGGGAAGCACTCAGACCCAACAGGTAGGGAGGAAAGAAGAAGAAAATAATAAACAGAGAATAAGAGGTGGTGGGGTTCTTAAATGGGTGAGCAGAGAAACAGAGGGGTGTAAAATGCGGGCGGAAGCAATAGGTAGCAAGGTGAAAAGATAACGTGGCAGGCAGACACATCCAGCGCAAAAATCAAAAAGGGCCACTTTTCAACATAATTGTATAAGGGGTAAGAGCGTTGTAAAAACAAGCCTGAAGGCTTTGTGTCTCAATGCAAGGAGCATTCGTAATAAGCTGGATGAGTTGAACGTGCAGAGAGCTATTAATGATTATGATATAGTTGGGATCACGGAGACATGGCTCCAGGGTGACCAAGGCTGGGAGCTGAACATCCAGGGATATTCAATATTCAGGAGGGATAGACAGAAAGGAAAAGGAGGTGGGGTAGCGTTGCTGGTTAGAGAGGAGATTAATGCAATGGAAAGGAAGGATATTAGCTTGGAGGATGTGGAATCGATATCGGTAGAGCTGAGAGACACTAAGGGGCAGAAAACGCTAGTGGGTGTTGTGTACAGGCCACCTAACAGTAGTAGTGGAGTTGGGGATGGCATCAAACAGGAAATTAGAAATGCATGCAACAAAGGTAAAACAGTTATAATGGGTGACTTCAATCCACATATAGACTGGGTGAATCACATTGGCAGGGGTGCTGAGGAAGAGGATTTCTTGGAATGTATGCGGGATAGTTTTCTAAACCAACATGTAGAGGAACCAACGAGAGAGCAGACTATTCTAGACTGGGTATTGAGTAATGAGGAAGAGTTAGTTAGCAGTCTTGTTGTGCATGGCCCCTTGGACAAGAGTGACCATAATATGGTTGAGTTCTTCATTAGGATGGAGAGTGACATTGTTAATTCAGAAACAAGGGTTCAAAACTTAAAGAAAGGTAACTTTGAGGGTATGAAACGTGAATTCGCCAAGATTGACTGGCAATTGATTCTTAAAGGGTTGACGGTGGATATGCAATGGAAGGCATTTAAAGACTGCATGGATGAACTACAAAAATTGTTCATCCCAGTTTCGCAAAATAATCAATCAGGGAAGGTAGTGTATCCGTGGATAACAAGGGAAATCAGGGCTACTATCAAAACAAAAGATGAAACGTACTAATTAGCCAGAAAAAGCAGCCTACCAGAGGACTGGGAGAAATTCAGAGACTTGCAGAGGAGGACAAAGGTCTTAATTAGGAAAGGGAAAATAGATTATGAAAGAAAACTGGCAGGGAACATAAAAACTGACTGCAAAAGTTTTTATAGATATGTGAAGAGAAAGAGATTAGTTAAAACAAATGTAGGTCCCTTGCAGTCAAAAACCGGTGAACTGATCATGGGGAACAAGGACATGGCAGACCAATTGAATTACTACTTTGGTTCTGTCTTCACTAAGGAAGACATAAATAATCTGCCGGAAATAGCAGGGGACCGCGGGTCAAATGAGATAGAGGAACTGAGTGAAATCCAGGTTAGCCGGGAAGTGGTGTTAGGTAAATTGAATGGATTAAAGGCCGATAAATCCCCAGGGCCAGATAGGCTGCATCCCAGAGTACTTAAGGAAGTAGCTCCAGAAATAGTGGATGCATTAGTAATAATCTTTCAAAACTCTTTAGATTCTGGAGTAGTTCCTGAGGATTGGCGGGTAGCAAACGTAACCCCGCTTTTCAAGAAGGGAGGGAGAGAGAAAACGGGGAATTACAGACCAGTTAGTCTAACATCATTAGTGGGGAAACTGCTAGTCAGTTATTAAAGATGGGATAGCAGCACATTTGGAAAGTGGTGAAATCATTGGACAAAGTCAGCATGGATTTACGAAAGGTAAATCATGTCTGACGAATCTTATAGAATTTTTCGAGGATGTAACTAGTAGAGTGGATAAGGGAGAACCAGTGGATGTGTTATATCTGGACTTTCAGAAGGCTTTCGACAAGGTCCCAGATAAGAGATTAGTATACAAACTTAAAGCACACGGTATTGGGGGTTCAGTATTGATGTGGATAGAGAACTGGCTGGCAAACAGGAAGCAAAGAGTAGGAGTAAACGGGTCCTTTTCAGAATGGCAGGCATTGACTAGTGGGGTACCGCAAGGCTCAGTGCCGGGACCCCAGCTATTTACAATATATATTAATGATTTGGACGAGGGAATTGAATGCAACATCTCCAAGTTTGCGGATGACACGAAGCTGGGGGGCAGTGTTAGCTGTGAGGAAGATGCTAGGAGGCTGCAAGGTGACTTGGATAGGCTGGGTGAGTGGGCAGATGCAGTATAATGTAGATAAATGTGAGGTTATCCACTTTGGTGGCAAAAACAGGAAAGTAGACTATTATCTAAATGGTGGCCGATTAGGAAAAGGGGAGATGCAACGAGACCTGGGTGTCATGGTACACCAGTCATTGAAAGTAGGCATGCAGGTGCAGCAGGCAGTGAAGAAAGCGAATGGTATGTTAGCATTCATAGCAAAAGGATTTGAGTATAGGAGCAGGGAGGTTCTACTGCAGTTGTACAGGGTCTTGGTGAGACCACACCTGGAGTATTGCGTACAGTTTTGGTCTCCAAATCTGAGGAAAGACATTCTTGCCATAGAGGGAGTACAGAGAAGGTTCACCAGATTGATTCCTGGATGTCAGGACTTTCATATGAAGAAAGACTGGATAGACTCGGCTTGTACTCGCTAGAATTTAGGGGGGATCTTATAGAAACTTACAAAATTCTTAAGGGGTTGGACAGGCTAGATGCAGGAAGATTGTTACCGATGTTGGGGTAGTCCAGGACAAGGGGTCACAGTTTAAGGATTAAGGGGAAATCCTTTAGGACCGAGATGAGAAAAACATTTTTCACACAGAGTGGTGAATCTCTGGAACTCTCTGCCACAGAAGGTAGTTGAGGCCAGTTCATTGGCTATATTTAAGAGGGAGTTAGATGTGGCCCTTGTGGCTAAAAGGATCAGGGGGTATGGAGAGAAGGCAGGTACAGGATACTGAATTGGATGATCAGCCATGATCATATTGAATGGCGGTGCAGGCTCGAAGGGACGAATGGCCTACTCCTGCACCTATTTTCTATGTTTCTATGTTTCTATAGTGCTACGGTGCTTAAATACTTCAATAATGAGAACAAACGTGTCTTGTAGCAAATGTTTGTAGCAAACATAATCTCTTTGATTTTGGGAGCTACTAATGTTTCACAATGGAAATATGTTCACACAAAAGGAAATCCTGCAGATGAAGCTTCCAGAGGACTGACAGCAGACCGCTTCTTAAGCAATAAGAGATGCATCAATGGACCAGAGTTTCTCTGTAAGCCAAAAAGAGAATGGACAAAACTTTGGGATTTGAAATCTCTGCTAATGATCCGGAGATTAAACAAAACTATCTTCAGTCTGCAGCTCAACATTCAATTTAATTATACTGTATTATCGCACGTACCCATGTACAGTGAAATTCTTTGTTTTTGTTTACATTGCACAAATTATGCAAAGTGTCGCCACGTGTCTGGTGTCAGAAAAGTTACAAAAATAATCATTAGGGTCCCGATGGACACTCTTTGTTCTCGGCCACCCCGTCCCCAGGTCTCTCATTGTCCACAGCGGCCTACCCCTTGCCGGGTCCCTCATTGTTCTGAGTGGACCCCTTCACCGGGTTGCTCCTTGTTCATTGAGTCTCCCCCCAGCACGGAGACCCTCTTTAGTATCGGCACCTCCCCTCTCATCCCCCCATCCCCTCTCTGTTCTTGGCGGCCTCACCGCCCCTCTATGGCCCGCCATCTCTCCCCCTCGTACGGTTTGTCAGCGAACCATCCATCTCCTCTCTAGTCCACCAGTTTTTCTGACTTTCCATGTGAAACTGGCCATTAACGGAAGTGGTGATTGTGTGGTGGGCCCAGCTCACCATTCTGGCTTGGGTGATAAAATTGGTAAGGAACAAAGCTTTTAGCACAGCATTGGATGCTACACAGCCACTCCGTGTTTGACGCGAGGTGGCTGATTTATCCGTATTTGGAATGACACACATGTTTAATCAATATCAAAGCCTAATTTACGCACTCATACGTTTGAAATAATGCGCTCAAATTTTCTCTACCCACCATGTCTAGAAAATGTCCATCTGCCTTATCAGTGGAGACTAATGCTAAAAAGGCTCAAAAAGCAATCACAGTTGAGATGAGATTAGATATGATCCCTACTCTCACCTCCCCCCTCCCGTCTCTCTCTCCCTCCCGAGAGGCTAACCAGGTGTCCAAATGGATGTTGTGATGCATCTAGCATAGTTACATGCTAGCGCTGCAGTGTGGTAGCACAGTGCTAGTGATTGTGAGTGCTTGTGTTAGTGTTTGCCAGTGCAGTACCTTCTCCACCACCACTGGTGAAGAATGTGACTCGCCACCACTAGCTCACAGCAATGTGAGGAGAGCCGGGTGCGCCAGTCTCTCTCTGCCGGTATAAAGCCTCTCCAACAGCCGCATCCTGTGGTGTCTCCCCGTGGCGGCACACGGAAACCGAGCACCGTGCCGACTCGGGCTGAACTAGAGGCCCACCGGGTGGTGGACACATCTGGGTGCCCGTGAACCAGATCCCCAGATATGGGTAAATAGTCCCACTGCCTTGTGGGAGCTTTTGGTGAAGACAAGGCAAAGGGAATAAACCCAGACGGAAAATCTGGAGTGGAGCCCCAATAGGAGGATTGGTATCTCATTTTTGGCATTCTTCCAGCAGCTCCTGCAGCCAACCTGGTGCCACACGACGTGCCTGGCACTCCTTTGGATCCCACCAGTTAGGTCGTGGGGGCTGACGTTTGGAAAACCCAGGGTTTCCATCTTTTCCCCAGGCCTGCGCCCTGGAGAGGAACTCGAGGGCGGGAGGGAGCAGTTACGAGTGATAAGCCGGACTCGATCCATTTGTGGCATAGACCGTCTCTCAAGAATTGGGCTGGTCAGCCACAGCAGGCATTGCCAACGCATGCAACAAACCTGGAGACCTCACCATGGAGCAGAAACCTGGTCTTTCAAGACTGAGAGCGGCCAATGAAAGATGTGATCAACCACCTTCAGAGAGGAATGTGTGTATTAGATGTTGGCTGCATGCTTGATTTAAGTGAGAGCACTGTTCATAGCATTCAACACAATGTTGAGAAGATTGAGAAAAGTGCTCAATCAGGGACATCTGCAAGTGCAATGAAAACATATTTTAGTTTAGTTTCGAGATACATCGCGGAAACAGGCCTTTCGACCCACCGAGTCCACACCGACCAGTGATCCTCACACATTAGCACCATCCTGCACACACACACATACACGAGGGACAATTTACAATTTATACTTATTCTAGACAATTAACCTACAAACCTGTACGTCAATGGAGTGTGGGAGGAAACCGAAGATCTTGGAGAAAACCCACGCGGTCACGGGAAGAACGTACAACCTCCAAACAGACAGCACCCTTAGTCAGGATGGAACCCGGGTCCGGGCGCTGCAAGCGCTGTAAGGCAGGAAATCTACCGCTGCGCCACCATTCTGCCCTCTAATGCTTGGAGTTTTACAATGGAACACATGGATGTGGTTCGAAGATCAAAATCAGTGCAACATGTTCCTAGCCCGGGCAAAAACCTGCACAATTTTGAACAATAACAAAACGATGCAGAAGGCCTAGTGAAGCCATTCAATGCAAGTTCCGGTTGGTTCGCTAACTTCAGGCAAAGATACGGTTATCACTACATAAAGATGAATGGGGAGACTGCATCTGCCGACGCCATGTCTGCCGAGTGGTTCATCTAGATCAAGGTGTCAAACTACCTGCCCGCGATGATTTGGGGGAAAAAAGTATATTCACGACCATTTATTATGTATCTGTAAGGCAGCCATTCTCTCTCTCTCTCGCTGCTCTCTGGCTCGACGCTCTCTCTCCCACCGCTGTCTGTGCCGCCTGCTATGCCAGCAGCTTGTTAGGTGTACTTAGAAAACAATAGGCGGCAGTTAACCATCCGCTGTGCAGAAGCACCTCCCACTCTGCACTGAAGACCACTAGAGCCCTACTTATGTCGTCAGATACAGTTTAAACACACAGAGTACTCAGGTAAGTAACACCAGTAGCAAGGCTGAGACTGTTTGCTGCTGTGGTTCAAAATACTTTCCAAGAAAAGGAAAGTTGACATTGAAGGTCGGATATTCAATGATAATTGGAAAGATATGTTTTTCTTCTGTGGGGTCAACCTGTGTGTCTGATATGATCGCAACAAGTGGCTGTGACAAAAGAGTACAATATCAAACACTATCAGACGTCACACGGAGAAAAATATGACAAGTACGCAGGACGACCCAGAACGCAAAAGGTAAACGAGCTTGAAGCAGCTCTGAAACTTCACCAAAAGTCAAGAGACTCATGATGGAGCTGTCAAGGCCAGTTATATTATTGCCAACAAAATAGCTGCTGCGTCAAAGCCATACTCAGAGGGGGAATTCATCAAAGTATGCATGCTGACGGCGGCTCAGCTGGTGTGCCCTGAGAAGAGACAGGCTTTTGGTAATATCAGCTTATCAAGAAATACTATTGCAGAGAGAATCGGGGACCTTGCAGGAGATTTGAACTAATCAACTAAAAGACAAAGTGAAGTCATTTATTGCCTTCTCTATTGTAATTGATGAGAACACCGACGTGATAATATTTATTGGTGGTGTTGCTACATCTTTGACCGTCACTGAGGAGTTTGTGGAGATGGTGCCCATGACAAACACCACAACGGTTGACTGCAGTCACGCTGTCAGCGTGGAAACAGATGGCGCACCGTCCATGTCGGGAAAAAGGCAGGTGTTGTTGTGAAACTCAGAGAGAAAATTCAGACAGCGAATCCAGAGCAGGAATTCTGGAATTGTCATTGTATTATACACCAAGAGGCATATTGTAGCAGGAGCCTGAAAATGGACAATGTCATGGATGTAGTAATCAAAACGGTTAATTTTATTCGAGCCAAGGGACTCAACCATAGGCAATTTGACAATCTTTTGTAATGAATATTGTGATTCATTCATTTTCTGACGATTCTATTATTGTAAATGTGATCACTTCAATACAAATTTGAGGCTGTGTTCATTATCTGAGTTTGATTGCTGGAAACAGGCTAATAGAAATTAGTTGCACTTGTATAGCCTACATTTACAATTTGTTTTGTTAGGGCTACATTTTTGTCTGCTAATGTTGGATTTCAAATGGTTTAATGGAAAGAGTGGGGCTCCCAAAATAATCTTAGCTAAAATGGCATCATTTTTTCTATCTCTCATCACAACTTTCTTGTAGCCTACAATTGATAAGTAAGTGAAAAGCCTTCGATACTGTGAATTATCAGATCTTGATGACCAAATTCTTATTTTAACCTCTCTCTGAGCACGATGAAATGGATTGAGTCATATATGGTACAGAGAAAACAGTGTGTTATTGTACGCAACATTAAATCTGCAACTTCTGAAAACACTCTTGGTGTACCTTCAATCTTGGGACCGCTATTATTCAGTCTATACATTAATGATCTACCAAGTAGCTGTCCATCAAATGTAACTTGCCAAATGTATGCTGATGATGCAGTCATGTATGTACATGCCAAAAATAAACATCAAGCTGCACAAGATCTATCAGCTGCTATGATTAATGTGCCAAACTGGGTGCAATGTTCTGATCTACATCTTAATGTGTCAAAGACTGTCCACTGTTGCTTGTCATGTACATCAATGATCTGGATGATGGTGTGGAAAATTGGATTAGTAAGTATGCAGATGATACTAAGATAGGTGGTGTTGTGGATAATGAAGAAGATTTTCAAGGTCTACAGAGAGATTTAGGCCATTTGGAAGAGTGGGCTGAAAGATGGCAGATGGAGTTTAATGCTGACAAATGTGAGGTGCTACATCTCGGCAGGACAAATCAAAATAGGACGTACATGGTAAATGGTACCGAATTGAGGAATGCAGTTGAACAGAGGGATCTAAGAATAACTGTGCATAGTTCCCTGAAGGTGGAATCTCATGTAGATAGGGTGGTAAAGAAAGCTTTTGGTGTGCTGGCCTTTATAAATGAGAGCATTGAATATAGAAGTTGGGATGTAATGTTAAAATTGTACGAGGCATTGGTGAGGCCAATTCTGGAGTATGGAGTACAATTTTGGTCGTCTAATTATAGGAAGGATGTCAACAAAATAGAGAGAGTACAGAGGAGATTTACTAGAATGTTGCCTGGGTTTCAGCAACTAAGTTACAGAGAAAGGTTGAACAAGTTAGGTCTTTATTCTTTGGAGCACAGAAGGTTAAGAGGGGACTTGATAGAGGTCTTTAAAATTATGAGCGGGTTAGACAGAGTGGACGTGGATAAGCATTTCCCATTGAGAGTAGGGAAGATTCAAACAAGGGGACATGACTTGAGAATTAAGGGACAGAAGTTTAGGGGTAACATTAGGGGGAACTTCTTTACTCAGAGAGTGGTAGCTGTGTGGAATGAGCTTCCAGTGGAAGTAGTGGAGGCAGGTTCGATGTTATCCTTTAAAAATAGATTGGATGGGTATATGGACGGGAAAGGAATGGAGGGTTATATTCTGAGTGCAGGTAGATGGGACTAGGAGGAAGTACATTAAAAAAATTAAAAATTAAAAATTAAAAATTAAAAAAAAGTGTTCGGCACGGACTTGAAGGGCCGAGATGGCCTGTTTCCGTGCTGTTATGGTTATATGGTTATATGGTATGTTTTTCTCCAAAAAGGCAAGTACTGATGTAGATCCTGATGTGTTTGTACATGGAACAAAACTTGAAATTGTACATGAGTTTAAATATTTAGGAATCACGATCGATTCACAGCTCTGCTTCAAACAACAAGTGAAAAGAACAGTAAATATAATTAAATTTAACTTGTCCAATTTTAGATACATTAGAAATAATTTAACTATTAATTCAGCTAAACTATATTTTAATGCAATGATTATGCTGTGGCGACTCCCAAGGGTCGTGCCATCATACCTGTCGAACCCCTCGGCACGGGAGTGGTTCAGTCCGGAGGCGGCCCCCTAGCCAGAGGGTTTAAAGGCAGGGGTTTGGGTGCCATCTTTCTCTTGTTTGGTCTTTCCCGGAATTGACTATTCTGCTCTGGCAGAGGCACAGCTCACGGACGATGAGATGCCCGCCTACCGGACTGCCATCTCCGGCCTCCGCCTTGAGGATGTCCCTCTCGGTCCTGGAGGATTGACAATCCTGTGCGATGTATCGTCCGGTCAGCCGCGCCCCATCGTCCCTGCCACCTGGCGCCGGAGGGTGTTCGAGGTGATGGACTGGCTCACCCATCAATCCGGGCGACAGTGGCCGCTCGTTTCATGTGTCACGGTCTGCGCAAGCAGGTTGGCCATTGGGCTCGCACCTGCATTCCGTGCCAGACGGCGAAAATCCAGCGCCATGTCCGTGCGCCTCTCCAGGAGTTTGGTCTACCTCACCGGTGATTCGACCATCTCCACGTAGACATTGTAGGGCCTCTCCCGCCGTCCCGGTGCATCACCCACCTTCTCACAATGGTGGACCGCTTCACGCGGTGGCCGGAGGCCATTCCGCTGGCCGATACTTCAACGGCTACGTGTGCTCGTGCGTTGTCCGCGCACTGGATTGCTCGCTTCGGGGTGCCGGCGCACATCTCCTCAGACCGGGGGCCGCAGTTCACCTCCGAGCTGTGGTCAGCCATGGCTCGCGTGCTGGGGGTGCGGCTACACCACACCACGGCTTACCACCTGAAAGCTAACGGTCTGGTGGAGAGGTTCCACCGGCAGCTAAAGGCAGCACTGAAGGCGCGACTCTCCGGCCCGGACTGGATGGACGAGTTGCCGTGGGTCATGCTGGGCATCCGGACTGCTCCCAAAGAGGACTTGGCCTCATCATCGGCGGAGCTCGTGTACGGCTCGCCACTCACGGTGCCCGGGGAGTTCGTGCCGTCGGCGTCGGGGCAGCAGGGAACGCCCTCATCCACTCTAAAGCGCCTTCGCGAGCGAGTTGGCAGGCTCGCACCCGTCCTGACGTCCCGCCATGGGACATTTCGCCCGCACGTGCCATCAGCCCTCAGGGACTGCCCATACGTCTTCCTGCGCCGTGATGCCCACCGGACGCCACTCCAGAGGCCGTACGAGGGCCCGTTCTGGGTGTTGGAACACGGGCAGTCGACTTTTGTCCTGGACATGGGGGGACGGCCGGAGGCAGTGTCGATTGACCGGTTGAAGCCAGCACACCTGGACATTGACCAGCCAGTGCTGGTTGCCCAACCTCGGCCTCGAGGGCGCCCCCCTTCACGGCTCCCTCCGCCTCTCACTCCACCTGTCCTCCCGCCCGTCCCTCGACCTATCCCTCAACCTATCGCTCGACCTGCCCCTCCATCTATGCCTCCGCCAGCCCCACAATTTGCTGACTTCCGCACGCGGGCCGGCCGGGTCGTGCGCCCGCCGGTGCATTTCGTGCCTCGGGTTCTGGGGGGAGGGGTCCTGTGGCGGCTCCCAAGGGTCGTCCCATCATACCTGTCGAACCCCTCGGCACGGGAGTTGTTCAGTCCGGAGGCGGCCCTTAGCCAGAGGGTTTAAAGGCAGGGGTTTGGGTGCCATCTTTCTCTTGTTTGGTCTTCCCTACAACCGGGAGGAACATAATTAAAGGTGCTCTCAAAACACTCGACTTCGTGCTTCCTTTTGAGACCCACGCACTACAATGCCATATATGACCTACTGTATAACAAGTTGGGCACTGGCATGTAAGTCCACACTAAAGCCTGTTGAAATTGCTTATAAACAAGCCCTAAAAATTCATGACAAAAAGCCCAGAATGTACCATCACTGTAACATCATGAAGAAATATGATCTGCTGAGCTGGGAAAACGTAATAAAATATGCAGATTCTACTTTGGTTTACAAAACCTTCCATGGACTAGCCCCACCTCCGTTAAAGGACTTTATAAAGAAAAACACAAGTAGGTCGACTAGAGCAGGCTCCAGAGGTGATTGTCTAGTCCCATTTAGGAAATGTGTTTTTGGGCAGTCAGTGTTTTCATATCGAGCGTCGCAGACCTGGAACACGACACCAAGCGTCATACGGGATCTGCCAACCTTTACCTCATTTACCAAACATCTAAAACATGGTTACTGGAAATTCAATACTGCAGTCATAATCTACCTTAAAATTATCCACCGCTATCTGGTCTGTCATAAGCTGCATTGTTTATTGTACTCTTTATTGTTCTTTTTTCTTATTTTATTGTTATTTTGTTTTCTTATTGATTGATTGTGTTGTGATGTGTTTAACTTGTTTATTTAACATCAACCTGCCAAAGGGACTAAAGATGTAAAATAGCGACTGGTTATAATCTTGCATATTTACATGTAAATGTTTATCAATATGCACTGTCCCTGTTTAAAAAACAAACAATTAAAAAATTTAAAAAATTAATAAAAATACCAATCATAAAAGTAATGCTTGCTGGGCAATCTTCTTCATAAGAAATGAAAGTCATAAAGTGAAACACTTTGAAGTTATAGCAGAGACTGAGACACGTGAGAGCAGGTTGAAAAAACGAAGGCAACGAAAGCTGTGGGAGCACGCGTGCGTTCGCGCGTGTACAACTAATCCAGCCCGCATGAAGTCGTATTTGCCCATTCCGGCCCATGACCTAAAATTAATTTGACACCCCTGATCTAGATCATAAAGGCTATTGTTGAGGAGGGGGCTATTCTGCAAGGCAGATTTTCAATCAGAACGAAACAGCTCTTTTCTGGAAGAGAATGTCGGTTCGAATATATATATATCTCGCGAGTAGGGGAAGAGCACAGGAGATTTAAAAAGCAGCCATTAAGGTAAGGACTTGGTAGTTTCAGAACAAACAGGGGCCAGGCTTCTGCAGAGTGGCCATTTTGGAGCAAGCATAGTGAGAATGGATGAGTGAGTTCCAGGTGTGGAGTTTGAGGAGCAAGTGCTGAGGCGTTGGCTTGTGAGGTTTCGGTGAGGAGGCTGAGCAGAGGTTTGGGAAATAAACTGTGAGGTCTTTTAACTTAGGGTATTGGGGATGGGAATCAGGGCAATGATATGCCCTTCCTGCAGGATGTGGGAGATCAGTAACACACCACAGTGACTACACCTGTGGGAAGTGAGTCCAGCTGCAGTACCTGACTGACTGCATTGAAGAACTGGAGCTGGAGTTGTGAGCATTCAGAATCAGCCAGGATAATGAAAGATACTGAGAGCCAGGATACGCTGAAACCCCTGTCTCACGGTGCGAGTCCACCCACGAGTGATCCCGAGTTAAAAACAAATCAAACTCGTGGTAATCATGTAGAATTAACGTAGCGGGAACGTCGGAACTCGTGGACGTAACTTAGCGACTCGTAACACTAACGGCAGGTACTCGGGGAAACTTGTTAACTCGTGAAAAATTTTCAACATGTTGAAAGATTTCCACGAGTCAAATTTAATCTTGAAGGAAAAATTTGAAACTTTGAAACTCGTTGTAATACCGTAGTAGACCGTGAGTTTACCGTAATGACTCGTGAGTAACTCGTGGGTTTGGCCGGAGTGCCAGAAGTGAAATGTTGAAGATTAGTTAGATCTTAATGGAAAATGTTACAGTAATCTAACAATTCATGTTAAGGAGCAAAAAGTACTCACCGGGGTTCTGAGAAACAGTGGCAAAAAGAATGAACCATGCAGTGTGGGGAAAGCCGCATTGCGAGAGTTAATTAGTTCCCTTCAGAACATTAACTTTTCACATTGAAACGGTACCATGAATCCTTGTTAGGTTAATGCACTTTTTATGGAGAAGCAGATATATGGGACAGGTGTCCCATCTCAGGATTTATATCCGACAAATTAACATCGGTTATTGAAGGCTAATGCGTTTATACAGGGGATTTTCTCAGGCATCACTTTCCACCCAGTCTGTCCGCGTTCGAGAGCAATTGGTCAAAACAATGTAGTAAATGGGACGTTTTATTTTATAATTTTATAAATGGGAATTTTATAAATGTTATAAATTATAAATGGGAAGGAACTGCTGATGCAGGTTTAATCCGAAGAAGGGTCTCGACCCGAAACGTCACCTATTCCTTCTCTCCAGAGATGCCATCTGTCCCGCTGAATTACTCTAGCTTCTTGATAAATGAATCGTTGGAAGCTCCTTCGTGGCGTGTTGCTATTCAGAGTTTTAAGTGTATTTGTACTAACCCGTGCAATATGCTTGCCAAAGATAGGAGGCGTTCAGTGGGGAAGTTCACAAAATAAGTTCACAAGTTCAAGAAGGAACTGCAGATGCTGGAAAATCGAAGGTAGATATAAGTGTTGGAGAAACTCAGCGGGTGCGGCAGCATCTATGGAGCGAAGGAAATAGGCAACGTTTCGGGCCGAAACCATTCCTCAGTCTGAAGAAGGGTTTTGGCCCGAAACGTTGCCTATTTCCTTCGCTCCATAGATGCTGCCGCACCCGCAAATAAGTTCACAAGCTGCATTGGTAATTAAGACCAGAGTTATTTTTGTGTGTTATGTAAAATAAATTAATTTCAGGTTCTTACTTCACAAGTATTTTCCTAAAAAGTTACCCACAACTTTATGTTGTAAATGGGTTGGTTTCAGTCCAGCAAAAACACAATATAGGAAAACATTCTCATATTTACAAGTAAGGGCCAATTGTATTTGGATTTTTAATAAAAACTCTGTTTACCCGAGTTTAAATTGAAACTTGGGCCAGGCGCTGGGAAACTTCTGGGACGCCACTGCTGAAGAGAACATCTGAGCTTTGTCTTTTATTCACAGGTTCGCAGGCGGGCTGGGGTGACTGTAGGGCTCTGAAAACTTTGTTTCCCAGAACTGCGGTTAGTGGGCAGATCTGCCCAATCAGCAATGATTTGAGCCGCTGCTTTTTATACAGTTTAAGTCGCGACGGTGGGACGGCTGCTCTGACAGACATACTGGGTGAGTAGAGAGACACACACTGCTATCCCTCTGGTCTACGGACCTTGCTGTCGGGGGAAAAAATAAAGTTAATGTTCAATTTACCTAATCATTTTCTTAGACGTTTACCGACGTTTTGATGAGAGATAAATTAAGGGAATAAAACAATCTTACTAGACACAAAAAGCTGGAGTAACTCAGCCAAGCCGGCAACATCTCTGGAGAGAAAGGTCGAAAAGTTTTTTCAGTCTGAAGAAGGGACTCGACCAGAAACGTCACCCATTCCTTCTCTCCAGAAATGCTGCATGTCCCGCTGAGTTACTCCAGCATTTTGTGTCTATCTTCGGTGTAAACCAGCATCTGCAGTTCCTCCCGACACAAAACAGCCCATGCTTGATGCCAGACCTTGAACAAATGCAGTTCAAAATGGACTTTTGAATGCAATTTTGGAAGGATTGTTTCTTGAAACAAACTGCTCTAAAAGTTTGAAGGAAGGCATTGCAGATACTAGTTTAAATCAAAGATAGACACAAAATGATGGATTAACTCAGCTGGTCAGGCAGCTTCTCTGGAGAAAAGAAATAGGTGATATTTCGGGTCGAGATCGTTCTTCAGGCTGGGTCTTTTTATAGTGAAAAAAAACCCACATGACATAATTTTTACCATGTGATGATTTTTCCACACGTCGGTAGTCGTTGTTGGCTCAAGAGTAACTCGGGAGAGGAACTTGGTACATCGCAGAAATGAGAAGTAAACGGCAAACTTTAACATAAACGCGGGAACTCGTTTAAACTCATGAACATAAACTTGGAATCCCGTAGACAACCACGAGTTTGATTTTTTCTTTCACTCGGGATCACTCGTGGGTGTGCGCACCGTGAGACAGGGCCATGAGGCACAAGAAGGAACAGAGCCGTCTGTACTTTCTGAGGAGGCTCCGGTCTTTCGAGGACTACAGGAAGATGTAGCATACGTTCTATCAATCAGTGGTGGCCAGACAATACATCTCACCCCCCATCCATGACATACTGGTCAACCTAAGGTGCACCTTTAGCAACAGGCTGGTCCCACCAAGGTGCAGCACAGAACGCCACAGGTGATCCCTTTTTACTGTGGCTATCAAACTGTACAACTCCTCGCCCTTGAACCCCCCTCCCATTTTGCACATTCCTCATCCTGGAGTTTACCATTCGATAATTTAATTTCATGTTTGTGCAATATTACATATGTGCTGTGCAATAACGGGTCAGTTTAATTGCATTATTATTATAATGCACAGGACACTTTCAATCCGTTGTAACTGTATCTTTTGCCTGTTGGCAGACCAACAGTTAAATAAAGTTGCATCATATAGTATGAGTTTTAGTGAGATGGTCACTCCTAAGGTGAAGGCTAGGGGGTGTTGTGGCTACGAGGGTGACCGGTCCTCACCCTGTCACGGTAGGTGTCGAGGAGCGACGTGTGCATGGAGCGATTCCGGCCGGGCTTACCCCCGTTCTGTCGGAATTGTTCATAGGACCCATGGCCCAGGTCCCTCCCCGAGAGCCGGCCCCATGCGACATGAGCCGCCTTTCCGAGATGCCCAGCATGCCGTTCTGTGACTCAGAGAGGCGCATGTTGTACAGGCTGCTCCTGCACACTCTCCACTTCCTCGCCCTCATCTTCCATCCGTACACACCCTGGCGGTCCGTGTTGCCACCTGATGGCGGGAGCGGTCCACAGTGGAGGTCTCTCTACAAGGGAGTCCTCCCCATTTACATCGGGGACCTGGGGTGGAGAATGTTGCACAAGCTGTGGCATGTAACAGATATTTAAGTTGGCTCATGGACTCGCCAGCCGCCTGTCACTTCTGCAGCGAGGAAGAGACCGTGTTCCATGTCTATATGGAGTGTGAGAGTGCAGCCCGTTTGACTATCTGAAGGGGATGCTCCTCAAGTTTTGGCTGCACTTTAACCCCACGCTCCTGATCTTTGGTCACCCAGTAGAGGGGGGAGGGTCGTTAGGGAGGGGGCGTCACCCTGACGGTTTGTTCCTGGGCCTGGCCAAGATGGCCATTCGCTGATCCAGCAGCGGGCAGTCAAGGGTTCTGCACGAGTCGACTGCCTGCCCCTCTTCCGAGCCTACGTCCTTGCCCGTGTGTCCCTGCAGAGGGAGCAAACGGTATCCATGAGGAGTCTAGAGGCCTTCCATGAACGCTGGTCACCATGGGGAGTCGAGTGTTTGGAGATGTAGTTAACAATATTTTAATTTGATAACTGTTTGATTGTAACTTGCCAATGGTAGTCTTGATTTTATTATTATTCTGTATTTGTGTTTGTTTGAATGAAAGCTCTTTGTATTTTTTTTTTTAAGTGAAGGCTGCAGGTAGTTTTGTGACCACAGGGAAGACAAAGGAAGAGACACACAGTGCAGGCAGTACTGTCACCATTGCCCTCAGTAACACATTTCAGATACTGTTGGGGGAAGATGACCTTTCTGAAGGCAGCAGCAGTGGCCATGTCCGTGGCATCATTCAATTCTGCATGAATACATCATCTTCACCGCATAATGAATCAAATCAACTTC
The DNA here is from genome assembly GCA_038087875.1 of Malacoraja senta. NCBI lineage: Eukaryota > Metazoa > Chordata > Chondrichthyes > Rajiformes > Rajidae > Malacoraja > Malacoraja senta. The sequence continues at coordinate 10,309 of JAXLNO010000049.1, read as the reverse complement.
GCACCAGCAAAATGACTCAAAACTGCCTTGCTTCAACGTCCATCACAAGAATGGACTGTGACAATGCATCTTCCCTAAGTGGGAGTACTAACCACTAAACAATTGCTGGGAAGTCAAACCAATGACACACTCCATGTTATGTGGCACTACAATCATGCTAAATGGGATGGAGTCCGAACAAATCTGGAGGCTCAAAACTTGGTATGCACAAGTTTACTGGTTTTGACTTGGCCTCTTTGGCCTGAAATGTTAACTCTGTTACTCTTCTCACAGATGTTCACTGACCTGCTGAGTGTTTCCTACATTTTCTGTTTCTTTGAGTTTCTATCAGAAAGTCAACAGCTGCAAGTTCCTGGGTCAGGAATCTTCATATTTCTGAAGATCTGTCCTGAGCTTGGTACATTGATGTAATCACAAGGCAAGCTCATCAACAATTGTACTTCCTTGGAAGATCGAGGAGATTTGTTATGTCAACAAATACTCCATTGAAGGTCCACAGATAGAGATTACATTGAGTGGTTGCATTACGGCCTGGTTTCGCAAATCAAACGCCCAGGAATGGAGATTACAGAGTTCTGTAGACACTGCCTGGATCATCACAGGTACTAACATCCCTAACGTCAAAAGGATTTTTTGGAGGCGCTGCCTCAAAAAGGACAGTCACTATCATCAAAGACCCAAACCTCCCTGGCCATGTTCTTATTTCACGCCTACCATCAGGAAAGTGGTGCAGGAGCCTGAAAACCATGACCTCCAGGTCAAGACTAGCAGCAACCATCGCACAATATATCACAAACCTTGGCAACTTTAAACCAGTCCTGCAATGGACCCGAACTTTACTTAATTCGATGCCAGATCCACGCTCTCAACAAACGCTTCTTCGCCTATCTGGGCTCCACTAAGGATCACAAGCTTGCACGTCTCCAGACCAGTCCCTCCATTGACACTCCTCGAATCGACCGCTGCAGCTCCACTACTGGACCATGCCACCTGCCCTACCACCATGGGGCTAAGACACGCGATGCCATAGCTGCCAAGAGGAGCAGCACCCACATCCACCACCGCTACATTGACGACTGGATTGGTGCTACCATCCTGCACTCAAGATACACTTGGATCATCTCCTACATCTCCCTACATTTTCTTAATCTCACCGTCTCCATCACAGGAGATGGTCCAAGACTATCAACTGACAATGACTCCCACAGCTATCTAGGCCACATGTCTTACCCACCTGCTTCCTGTAAAGACTCTATCCCCTACTCCCAATTCCTCCGTCTACGCCGCATCTGCGCCCAAGATGAGGTGTTCCATACCAGGACATCCGAAATGTCCCCATTGATTAGGGGCAGAGGATCTCCTCGGTATCCCGCAGCTCCGCTCTTGCTCCCCTTCCCTCCAGTTGTGACAGGGACAGAGTCCCCCTGGTCGTCCAATACAGCAGATAATCCTCCGACATTTTCGCCACCTCCAACGGGATCCCACCACTAGCCACATCTTCCCATCTCCACCCCTTTCCGCAGAGACCGTTCCCTATGTAACTCCCTGGTCAACTCGTCCCTTCCCAAACTTCCTCCTCTCCAGGTACTTTCCCCTACAACCGCAGGAGATGCAACACCTGAGCAGGAGATGAACCTATACTTCCCTCCTCTACTTCATCCAAGGACCCCAACAACCTTTTCAGGTGAAGCAGAGGTTCACTTGCACCACCTCCAACCACATTTACTGTATCTGCTGTTCTAGGTGTACCTGTAATGTGCTCTCTGAAAGTGAAGGGGGCCATTCATACATGAGCACATTTACATTTTCTGCAAGTCCATCCAGGTGTGGACTCTTATATATCAGCGAGACCGAGCGCAGGACTCCCGCTTTTGTATTATTATGGCTACCTAGTATTATGGTTATAAATTGATTCCATTTTTTTATTCCTGTTTTATCTGTGTATGTGAGTCAAGCCTGTTAAGCTGCTAGCTGCAAGAATTTAATCGTTCTGTTACCGGTACATACGACAATTAAACACTCTTAACGCTCCAAGAATTACTGTGGGGCGTCAGCAGAAATGCAACCCACCACATTCTACAATGTCATGACTTAGCAGATTCCTCATTCTTCCCATCTTTTCAGTCAAGTCAGCGGGTCAAGACTGGTTCAATGAGGAGTGCAGAAGAGCAGCTTCAGGTATGTCCAAAAATGATGACATGCCAGCTCAGTGCATCTTCAATACCATGCATGATCCACAGTAAAAGCAGCACACGCAGGCAGCATCCCTGGAGAGAAGGAACGGGCCCCGTCCAAGGAAGGAGATGGCCGGAGGCCCACAACAGCCTAGGATGTGTCGGGATGTGTCATAAGAACAAGAGCGTGGACTTTTAAAATGGCACTAAAACATGGCACCTCTTGCATACGAGCACTGCAGACTATTTCTGTACACTTGCTAATCGAGGATCAGGGGTATAGCAATACTGTACAGGACGCTTTGTGTGAAAAATAATCTATTCTGTCCGACATAAGGAAAGGTTTTAAATTGAAGAAAATGACAAGGAACCAACGTGAAAACCTGTCTGCTCCGAAACATTCTCTTAAAGAAGCTTCTCCTGAAAAATGCTGGAGAACTATGTCACTGGGTAAGAACAAATCACTGCATGCATCTTTCTTCAAACTGTAAGCTTTACTTGTTTTAATATGTAATGCATATTCCCCATTCAGAAAGAATGTGACTTGATTTGTATTTTACTGGCATCTTTAGGTAGCAGCTATCTAATTCATATTGCACATGCCTGCTATGTTTAATTCTTTCAATAGGCGAAGACAATGAAACCATGCATCTTGTATTCACTGGAGTTTAGAAGGATGAGGGGGGATCTTATAGAAACAAGGAATTCCATAAATTCACAACTCTCTGGGAGAAAAGGTTTTTTCTCACCTCAGTCTTAAATGACCTCCTCTTTATTCTAAGACTGCGGCCCCTGGTTCTGGACTCGCCCAACATTGGAAACATTTTTCCTGCATCTAGCTTGTCCAGTTCTTTTATAATTTTATATGTTTCTATAAGATTCCCCCTCATCCTTCTAAACTCCAGTGAATACAAGCCTAGTTTTTTCAATCTTTCCTCATATGACAGTCCCGCCATACCAGGGATCAATCTCGTGAACCTACGCTGCACTGCCTCAATCACAAGGATGTCCTTCCTCAAATTAGGAGACCAAAACTGTACACAATACTCCAGATGTGGTCTCACCAGAGCCCTATACAACTGCAGAAGAACCTCTTTACTCCTATACTGAAATCCTCTCGTTATGAAGGCCAACATTCCATTAGCTTTCTTCACTGCCTGCTGTACCTGTAAGCCAACTTTCAATGACCGGTGTACAAGGACGCCCAGGTCTCGCTGCACCTCCCCCTTACCTAACCAAACCCCATTGAGATAATAATCTGCCCCCTTGTTTTTGCCGCCGAAGTGAATAACCTCACATTTATCTATATTATACTGCATCTGCCACGCATCTGCCCACTCACTCAACCTGTCCAGGTCACCCTGCAACCTCCTAACATCCTCTTCACAGTTCACACTGACACCCAGCTTTATGTCATCTGCAAACTTGCTAGTGTTGCTCCTAATTCCCTCTTCCAAATCATTAATATATATGGTAAACAGTTGTGGCCCCAACACTGAGCCTTGCGGCACTCCACTCGCCACTGCCTGCCATTCTGAAAAGGACCCGTTCACTCCTACTCTTTGCTTCCGGTCTGCCAACCAATTTTCTATCCATGTCAACACCCTACCCCCAATAACATGTGCTCTAATTTTAGTCACCAGTCTCCCGTGTGGGACCTTATCAAAGGCTTTATGAAAGTCTAGATACACTACATCCACTGGCACCCCTTCATCCATTTTACTTGTCGCATCCTCCAAAAATTCCATAAGATTAGTCAAGCATGATTTCCCTTTCATAAATCCATGTTGACTAGGACTAATCCTTTTACTGCTCTCCAAATGCCCCATTTTACTTCGGAGTCACGTGAAGACCCCGCCAGCACGCATGCGCGACATAACGTCTCACGCTGTGCAACAGCGACGGGCGGGGGAAGAGCTCTCCCGCGGCAACGTTTAAAACGGGACCTGCAGGTAGGTTAATCTTATTCTGAGGACGTTTATTTCGAACCCTTGCTGTGTTCTGTATTTCAGCAAACATGGACAAGGGAAGGAGAATAAAGAAAGTCGCATCCCGTACGACTGTGGTGGACCAGGAAGGTTCCGGCAGAGGGGAGCGACCGACGGCACCGGGACCGCATTCCCTGCAGTCCAGTCACCGACTCTAACACTGCTCAGCCAAGCCCAACGCCGCAAGCTTCTCAGCTCGAACCAATGCAGTGGGTTGGAGGCAAGGCGAAGCAGAAGTCGGTCCGGCCGATACTCGGACGAGTCCGGTCAGGAGGACGCGCTGTCCGAGAGCTGCAAAGGTGACTGTCTATCCCGCATGGAGCGGTTGATGGAGCAGATGCTCCAGCGAGACTTGCTCCGGGAGATGGAGCAAGCTCGCCATGGGAGTGCTCGCACACCCACAATAGCACCGTATTCTGCGCTGTCCATCGCATCTCCCTCGACAGAGGGGAGCGTTGGGGGGCAGGGCTGGGCTGGCCTGGAAGAGGGGTTCGTGGCTGAAGATACCAGCAGTGTGCTGGGGGTGCAGGACCAGGAAGAGCTACTGGGAGTGGTCAACAAGTTTGCGGTACCACCCCAAGCGGGGCAACCATTACAGGCCAAACTGGCGGCCAGTATAGACTACCTGTCCTTCCACCCTCTGCAGGAACAGGTAGTCAATGAAACAATGGGCAAATATATACCTCCGGAGAACTGCATCTCACTAAATGTACCCGCCGTCAACAGCCAAATCTGGGGGTACATTGGGCTGGGCATAAGGGCCCAGGAGGTGAAGCTTGAGAAGATATTAAAACTTCTGACTTCAGCCATAACGTCCTACGCTCGTTCCGTTGATGGGGTTGAAATGACGGATAACCAGCAGGACACACTGGCCCTACTGTGTAATACACAGTATGAAATAAACTGCCTGCGGAAGAACGCCATCAAACCTGCCCTCAACCCCAAATTCGCAGGGTTGTGCAAAACTGCAACTGCACAGCCACGGATACTGCTGTTTGGAAAAGACTAGTCCAAGCAAATAAAAGAACTGGACGAAGAGTCTAAAGCCGTTGGGCTTATGAGGGCAGCTGCAGGAACGAGCAAAACTACACACCCCAGGCGGCAGCACCCCTATGCATCCACCAGCAGGCATCAACACCAGGGTGCTGGTGAAAGCATGAGGGCCGCACATCAACCACGAAGGTCTTTTTTAGGCCAAGCCCCAGAGCGGCCCTCATGGAAGATGCGCCAACCCCACACTCCGGCGCCTCAACCAGTGAAGAAACAGAGGCCGAAGAAATGAACATACCACCGGTAACCATGGAGGTAGGTGGGTCTGGTTCCTTCCAGAACATAAAAGGTGTAGGTCCTGTACTAACAGAGGGAAGGTTACACTTGTTTTGGGAAGCATGGAGGACTATTACATTTGACAAATATATACTACAAAGTATACAGGGATACAAAATTGATTTCATCCAAAAAAGTATGCCACCAGTTCAACATGTACCTGACAGGGAGTTTGTACTCTCACAACGGGAAACATTCAAAGGACATGCAGAACTGGAGAGGTTACATGCTAAAGGAGTTATAGAGAGAACGGAGCATGACTCTCTGGAATTTGTATCGAACATTTTTACAAAAACTAAGAAAGATGGTGGATGTCGCATCATCATTGACTTAACTAGACTGAATACTTTTGTTAAGCATATACATTTCAAAATGGAAACATTTGTTACTGCCAAACAATTAGTTCCCGAAGGATACTTCATGGCATGCATCGATTTAAAAGATGCATAATATTCAGTACCCATTCATAAGTATCATTGTAGATACCTAAAATTTAACTGGATGGGGCAACTATGGCAGTATAAAGCGTTGCCTAATGGGTTAACATCAGCCCCAAGACTATTTACCAAGATATTGAAACCAGCCTTGGCAATACTAAGGAAACAAAAACATATTGTTATGGCATAACTTGATGATATTTTGATTGTGGGGAAAACCCTGGAATTAGCTAAATGAGCGGTTTTAGCTACCAAACATCTGTTTGAAACACTGGGGTTTATCACACATACATCTAAGTTGACACCATCCACAACTATGGACTATCTGGGATTCACAATTAACTCTGTCCACATGTCTGTAACATTGCCAAAGGACAAAGCAGCAGAGTTGGTGGAAGCCTGCAACAAATTGATTGTTACTAATCAACCATCTATTCGACAGGTGGCAAAAGTGATTGGGAAACTAGTAGCAGCATTTCCAGCTACTCAGATTGGACCTTTGCATTACCAAAATTTACAAAGGGCAAAGGTGCAAGCGCTAAAACAACATGAAGGTCATTTTGATCGACATATGCAATTACCAGCCAAAGCAATTTCGGAGTTACAATGGTGGAGAGAAAACATTTGGCATAGTTCCAGCCCCATCGTTATCAGTAACCCATCATTCACATTACAAACGGATGCCAGTGCTAAGGGCTGGGGAGCAACTAACACTATATCTAGTACTGGTGGTAGATGGAACATACAAGAATCATCACTACTACAGACACTGGGTATAAATTACTTAGAAATGTTGGGTGCGTTTTATGGGCTAAAAGCTTACTGTTCAGCTATGCACCATTTGCATGTCCGCTTACAAATTGACAATACCACAGTGGTGGCTTATATTAATCATATGGGTGGAATAAAATCGATATCGTGTGACGATCTGGTCAGCACAATCTGGCAATGGTGTGTCGACAGACATATTTGGCTATCAGCAACTTACCTACCAGGTAAGCTCAATACAGTGGCAGACACCAGGTCACGGAAATTTAATGACAACACCGAATGGATGTTGAACCACAAAGTATTTGCTGATAGTACAATGCGGTATGGTACACCTGATATCGATCTCTTTGCATCCAGACTGAATCACCAGTTACCAACATATGTCGCTTGGGAGCCAGACCCTGAGGCAGCAGCGATGGACGCTTTTTCGCTGAATTGGGGAAAATTGTTTTTCTATGCCTTCCCCCCCTTCTGCCTCATCAGTCGGGTCCTACGCAAAATACAAATGGACTCAGCTTCAGGTATTTTGGTAGTACCCGATTGGCATACACAGCCATGATTCCCTGTGGTCCTCAACATGGTCTCTGAACCACTCATGACCATTCCCAAAAGACCAGATCTCTTGGTCCATCCTGTTACGGGCGAAAGTCATCCGTGCCATGACAGGATAAATCTGTTGGCTTGAAGAATTTGAAAAGACCTCTGTTGGATCTGGGATTATCGGACAGGACCATGAACATGATCACGGCGGCCTCCCGAGAATCGACTAAGAAGCAGTACCTCTCCAGCATTCGGAAGTGGGAAACGTACTGCTCAAGGACTGGGGTAGCATACAAATCAGCTACAATTACCAATGTCCTGGAGTTCCTATCCAGCCTTCACTTTGATGAAGGACTGAGTTACAGCACAATTAACAGTGCTAGGAGTGCTCTGTCAGCATATTAATGGCAGGTACCATGACAGCAGTCCATGGGATCCCACCCTCTAGTTGCCAAACTAATGAGGGGTATCTGCAACACCAATCCCCCCAGACCAAGGTACACCCAGATCTGGGACATCAGTGTTGTACTGACATTACTAAGGGGTTGGTCACCAGCAATGTCCATGTCCCTGGAACAGCTCACACTAAAAACAGTAATGCTGATGGCTTTGGTCTCAGCTCAAAAGGTCCAGTCCCTATACAAATTAAGATTGGACAATATGAAATCATCAACTGACAAGATAACCTTCCAGATCTTGGAGTTGGTCAAACAGAATACACCGGGAACTTCGGGACTGAGTTTGGAATTCCGGGCATACCCACCTGACCCCCGTTTGTGTGTCATGACACACCTACTGCTTTATCTTAGGACAACAAAAGCCTTATGAGGAAGCGAAATGGCATTATGGGTTAGCTTCAAACAGCCTCATGGACGGGTGTCAGTACAGACCATCTCAAGATGGCTCAGACAGGTTCTGGGGGCTGCTGCGGTGGATACTGACATTTTTAAATCTCACTCCACCAGGGCAGCAGCAACATCGGTGGCCAGAAATATGGAGGTACCAATGGACCATATCCTGGCGACAGCAGGATGTTCTACGGAAAAGACTTTCCAAATATGTTATAATAAGCCGATCGCCAAACCTGCAGTGTTTCCAGAAAGAATTTTAAGTTCTGCAATATAATTTAGCCCAAGGGAGCATTATTTTCTTTGTTAAAAAATAAATCGTTATTGTTTTTAAAAATTGATTTATGTTTAATTACGATAACATACTTCCTCCCTTGGGTGACTTCGGCAGTGAGTGAGGTATGGATTTGTTCCACGGCATGAAATCACACATCTTTAAAATCTTCACGTAGTCACTCACGTGACTCCGAAGTAAAATAGTAAGATTAAACGAGAACTTACTAGTTTGAGGTTTGATCTTTATTTTATGAGGAGTTACGTCGAGGGATTACGTGCCCTCCATGCCCACCCTCTTATAAAGGTCAACTGGTATCCTAGTTCTTCTTATCTTACTATGTTTATTTCATTACTATTATTGTGATTCCACGCCGCTGCTTTGAAGAATGTCGCACATGCGTGCTGGCGGCGCCTTCACGTAATCCCTCGACGTAACTCCTCATAAAATAAAGATCAAACATCAAACTGGTAAGTTCTCGTTTAATCTTACTATTATTACCTCCTTAATAATTGACTCCAGCATCTTTCCCACCACCGAAGTCAGGCTAACTGGTCTGTAATTCCCAGTTTTCTCTCTCGCTCCTTTCATGAAAAGTGGGATAACATTAGCTATCCTCCAATCCACAGGAACTGATCCTGAATCTATTGAACATTGGAAAATGATCACCAATGCGTCCACTATTTCTAGAGTCCCGCCGGAGGACCCTGGGATGCAGACCATCAGGTCCAGGGGATTTATCATCCTTCAGTCCCATTAGCCTACCCAATACTATTTCTCGCCTAATGAAAAATTCTTTCAGTTCCGCTACCCCCTTAGAGAGCTAGCTCTCTCTAGTTTCATTGCATAGGCCTTGATGAGCGACTTGAATTCTAGAAATGTAGCATTAGTGTAAAGTCAAATGCTGTTCATTTTAGGCTATTTTAGGCTATTGATTGTGACATGAAAACAGCATGAAAGAGAAAGGGGCAAGTACCTTTTGGCTTTTTGCAATCTTGCACATAACATATGGTACAACAATATTACCAGGAATTTTCAGTGCCATGTTAAATCATGATATGTGTATTAATATCCTCAAAGGTACACAAAAATGCTGGAGAAACTCAGCGGGTGCAGCAGCATCTATGGAGCGAAGGAAATAGGCAACGTTTCGGGCCGAAACCCTTCTTCAGACTGATGGGGGGTGGGGAGAAGAAAGGAAAAAGGCGGAGGAGGAGCCCGAGGGCTGAGGGATGGGAGGAGGAGCCCGAGGGCTGATGAAGGGGAGGGGACAGCAAGGGCTAGCAGAATTGGGAGAATTCAATGTTCAAGCCCCCCGGATGTAGACTGCCCAAGCGGAATATGAGGTGCATTTCCTCCAATTTACGGTGTTGCTCGCGCTGGCCATGGAGGAGACCCAGGACAGAGAGGTCAGATACGGAATGGGAGGGGGAGTTGAAGTGCTGAGCCACCGGGAGGTCAGGTTGGTTATTGCGGACCGACCGGAGGTGTTCGGCGAAACGATCGCCAAGCCTTGGTCTCACCAATGTAGATCAGCTGACATCTAGAGCAGCAGATACAATAGATGAGGTTGGAGGAGATGCAGGTGAACCTCTGTTGCACCTGGAACGACTGCTTGGGTCCTTGAATGGAGTCGAGGGGGGAGGTGAAGGGACAAGTGTTGCATCTCTTGCGGTTGCAAGGGAAAGTGCCTGGGGAGGGGGTGGTACGGGAGGGAAGAGAAGAATTGACAAGGGAGTTACGGAGGGATCGGTCTTTGCGGAAGGCAGACATGGGGGGAGATGGGAAGATGTGGCGAGTGGTGGGGTCACGTTGGAGGTGGCGAAACTGACGGAGGATTACTTGTTGGGCGAAACTGATGGAGGATTACTTGTTGGGCGAAACTGATGGAGGGTTACTTGTTGGGCAAAACTGACGGAGGATTACTTGTTGGGCGAAACTGACGGAGGAT
>JAXLNO010000048.1:0-59265 GCA_038087875.1 Malacoraja senta | reverse complement strand
CCAAGGCAAAGACAAGCGCCCGTGCCGCACTGATTCGCCGCCTAGCCGGCACCACATGGGGAGCCACGACGAAGACACTGCACATGTCCACAGTGGCCCTGGTGTTCTCAGCCGCCGAGTACTGCGCCCAGGTCTGGTGCCTTAGCCCTCACGCCAAGAAGCTGGATGCTGCCCTCAACAGCGCCCTGCGGACTGTCTCTGAATGCCTACGAGCCACCCCAGTAAACCAACTGCCCGTCCTCGCTGGCATCGCCCCAGCCAACATCAGACGAGAAGCAGCCACGCTGGCCCTCTCTCGAAAGGCACAGACCAGTGAATCCCACCTCCTCCATCAGATCGTCACAGAGACACCACGACGAGTGCGCCTCAAGTCACGGCACCCCTTTGCCACGCAAGCTCAAGAGCTGCTCTGCACAACACCGGCTGACGCTTCTAAGGCTGCCTGGGTCAAGACGAGATGGAGAGACCAGTGGAAGTCAGCGGAACTATCTAGGCTACACCATTACATCGATGACCCCATGGACGTCCCTGGCCAGGACCTGCCCCGAAAGCAGTGGACAACCCCTCAACCGCTTGAGGACAGGCATCGGACGCTATGGAATAGCGATGAAGAGTGGGGCCTCGTGGACAGCGCCTCCTGCGAGTGTGGGAACCCAACACAGACAGTGGAGCACATAGTCACCAGTTGCCTCAAACACCGGCCACCGAATGGTGAACGAGGTCTGATTGACCTGGACGATGACACGTTGGCCTGGCTCGCCTCAACGGAGCTGCAGGTCTAAAAGACACACGACAGAAGAAGAAGCTGCCAGTTTCTGTCCTTCTCTTACCAAGGTTTCTGTAACGGCTACAACTACATACTTATCCATGTCCTGAGTTCATCTGTCTACCCGTCAGGCCCCTCGCGTTAAAATAAATGCAATTCAATCCAACTGTCCTTCCACGATCCCTGCCGTGCTTCTGCCTATTCTTTCATCACCTTCCATACCGACGTCCAACCTCACACCTGCCTCAATCCTGCATTTGCTTCCTGCTCCCCTGTCAATCTAGTTTAAATCTACCTGTGTGGTACTAGCAAACCTGCTTGTCAGGTCCCCTCCATTTCAGGTGCAATACAAGTTGGTGACACCTACATTTTCAGTTGCGTTAATTAATAAAAATTGAAGAAATTTTCAGTGACTAATACAGGAAATGACCTTTGAAACATACAGATGGGACTTTCCACTATATTTTGGAAATATTTCTTGATATGCATAATAATTAAATATATGACATTCCATTTTACAAATAGGTGCTCGTTATCAATTGTGTCTTTTTACAATACTGCACACAAAAATGTGACAAACGGGGTCAAATTTCAAATTCCTTCAAAAAAGTTGACAAGCACTTTATTGGGTTCATGACTAACATAGTATCAACAACAAATATAAGAAAAGATAGCAGATTGATGGCATCAGAATACACAAATACATTTTGTGTAACGGTTGTTGCATGGTGTCCACCAGTGACCTGGTTGGCACAGTAAGCACACATCTATCTATACTATTACTAAAACTCTCATCTTGACCACTTCCTGTCTGCGTTGTAATTAAATTTGCGCAAAAACGATCCCCCATAGTGTTACGTTTTTCACCACCTTACTCACCATTCTCCTCTGCTGCAAGTCAAATAAGTTTTGTTCCGATTGGTGAAATAGTACAAAAGTTATGAAGGTTCCCCTCCCCCACAACCCCCCCTCTCCCAAACCAGGGAACGGGTTGCGTTGGGGAAACAGGTGAGTGGTGCAATATTGCGTTGGGAAATGGGTTGCATTGGGGGGGGACCAGGCCTCCCGTGTGACTGGGACCCAACGGGTCCCACTTAGTCTAGTATTTCTTATTCCTTTCTATGTTTATGAATACCACATGCAACTATAAAATTGCAAACACCATTTCCACTTCATTTATCTGATCATGTAGTAGAATACTGCATCCATCTGAGTGGACACCGCAACGCACGTTACACATCATACACACAAACGTATGTTGCGGTGGACACTAAAAAACCCGTTCGTTTTGGTATCCCAGCGAAAACGAAGCATTTTCACCGATGCGATCTAAACGGTACATTACCTTACGGATCTGAGTGACATCGATGGCCGATGATTCGTCAGATCGTTTGGGCCGATTTTTTTGTAAGTAAAATGTCTCCGTAACGGTTGTTGCGGAGCTTCCCGAAGGTGACACGAAGGAATTAAGTTAGCGACTTGGTCCGTACAAAAGGTAAACAAGAGACAGTGTGTTGCCAAAATTGAAGATTGGCTCAGTTGCTTAGTATTGGTGACCAATTTATGTCAATTTATTATTTATTACTTTTTTTAAAAGTCGGGAAATATATCGTAAACGGACGCTGTTTTTGACACCACGATGTTTTTGATATATTAAATTGCAAAATAAGAAAAAATAATTAACTCACCCAAAGATCGCTACTACCATTGGATACCTCATTGGGTGTTTGAAAAGCATTAGAGGTTTGGAGCCTCCATGGTTTAACTTACGGAGGTACCGACCCCCAATAATGGACGTTGTGGCAATGGACACCAAGCACAATGACCGTTACGGGATCTTTACTGTACTGTATTACCTTTATGTTACTGTATTTGTCTCCTAGTATAGATTAAGATATTTCCTTAGACCATTACCAAAATATCTATGTATGAGGGGCCATATGAAGTTTATTTATGAATTAAATATTCATGACTAAATGTGGCAGAGTTTTTAATGTCACACTTTTGGTGTCCAAAATGGCGGGAAAACGACGAAAATTTGTCTATTATGAAAAAAGTTTTTGACTTTCGGTCTTGAAGTTATCTAAGTTATAGCTGCTATTTATAAGCTTTCACATGATTTTTGTTAATAGACAATAGTGCAGGAGTAGGCCATTTGGCCCTTTGAGCCAGCACCGCCATTCAATGTGATCATGGCTGATCATAAGAACAGTGTATTGGTGTAAAAAAGTGAATACTAATCTTGTTCGTCAAAAACTCTCCAGTATTGTAAAGACACAATTACAATATATCCACACGTCTTCAGTCCAGTTCTGATGATTCAAATTCATTTATGCACTTTGCCTGCTTCTATCTAACTAACATCATCCCATCCCACCTCAGCTGCTGCTATACCCATATCCATTATTCAATACAACAGACTAAATTATTACAATTCATTACTAGTTAGACGTACCTTGCAAATACTTAATCACATCAAAATTTATAACAAAGCTCATTCATTCATCATGCCAGTGTTCGCTAAACACTTCACTGGCTTCTAGTTGCGGAATCTTCAACAGAAATCTTAAATTGTTGCCTTTCATTCCTAACAGAACAAAGTCATGTGTAATCCAATTGCATTTTTAGAATTGAGGGCAAATTTCGAAAGCTCATGGCATTATTAATTAGAAACTAAAAAATATATTTCCAAAGACATTTTGAAGAAAAGCCCAGCGGCAAAAGTTATCATCATCATGAAGTTCCGAAAACTCATTCCTAAAGTGCCGTCAGTTCTACAAGTTAAGGGCCTGTCCCACTTGACCGTCATTTGCACGCCATTTACGTGACCTCCAAAAATTTGGTCGTCGCGTTGTGACGCACGGGTAGCATGTGGGTAGCGCAGGACGGGCGCATGGAGAGGCGTGGAGGAGTATGGAGTTGCGCGAGGTGTCGCGCGGCGCTCCAGGATTTTGTGCTGCACGAAATCTTCGCCGGCCAGGCGTATCGCTTACGCATGTGGACGTACTGCGGTCGCACGCTGACGTCCTGACCTCGTAAGTGTAGTGCGTGGTGACGCATGATTACATCACCGTGCGTAACCATGCACTGCCGCTCGCTGCCCATACGCATTCGGCCACAATGAGAAAATAATTACGCCGTAAGTATCAATGCTTTCAGAGTAATAGCCCTGTCCCACGGTGCGAGTCCACCCACGAGTGATTATCCCGAGTTAAAGAACAAATCAAACTCGTGGTTTATGTTCATGAGTTTCAACGAGTTCCCACGTGTATGTCTAAGTTTGCCGTTTACTTCTCATTTCTGCGATGTACCAAGTTCCTCTCCCGAGTTACCAAGTTCCTCTCCCGAGTTACTCTTGAGCCAACAACGACTACCGACGTGTGGAAAAATCATCACATGATAAAAATGATGTCATGCAGTTTTTTTTTTCACTATAAAAAGCCTCCCATGTTTAAATTTCTTAGGGATATGGGAAGAAAGCAGAAACGGGGTACTGATTTTGGATGATCAGCCATGATCATATTGAATGGCAATGCTGGCTCGAAGGGCCGAATGGCCTACTCATGCACCTATTTGCTCTGTGTTTATACCGTTTAAATGTTTTGACGCGTTTCAGGATTCCAGCATCTGTCTTTTCCAATATCCCTTTCCCTGTATTTCTCTTGGGCTTTTCCTCTCTTTCCCCAACTCCTATCTCCTCCATCTGACAGTCCATTAGTGTTGATATGAAGTTCTTCTTGGCTGTCTATCTGTATGTGTAGACTTTCCATTAAAAGTCATCCATGATCATTATCTCACAATCCTTCAGGTGTTTTTGCCACTCATTTCTCATCCGAGTCATGGGTTCATACAAAACAGGCTCCCCCGCCCACCATGTCCATTCCAACCATAGCCTTCCTGACCGTTATTCGAGTTCTGGCCCATATACTTTGTAAACCTGCCTCCGTCGCGTTCTCAGATTACGACTACAGTACTTACTGGGTTGAGAAAAAACTCATCAGATGCCCTCTATTCCGCTCGCTGCTCACGTGAAATCTACGCCCTTTGATGAGTTCAATTAATCTGATTGTGTCCTCATTCATTTCATTATACGTTCACTTGAGCAGCGTGTGTCACTGCTCCAGGGACCCGGGTTCGATTCTAACCTCCGGTACTATTTTATGGAGTTTACCCCAAGTGCTCCCTTTCACTCCCCGAACGCTGCTTTGTTGTATGAATGCTCCCCGCAACACCTGCTATGTTGTATGAACCCATGCCTCGATGAGAAATGAATGGCAAAAACACCTTCCCCCGATGCGTCGGTGAGTGGTCGAATGGGGCTCAGGTGGGAAATTGATGTGAATGCAGGCAGAAATGAGTTTGAGGTAAATGAGTGTTTGACGGCTGGCTCAGTGGGCCGAAGGGCCTGTTTCCGCCCTTTGGGACATTTTCACCAGGTGTGTGTGCTGCCATACGAGAAGCTTCGCCATTTGTAAAGGTTTCTTGTCTAATGTACTTTTTAAAACTCACTGAACCCGAGTTTTGGGATTTTTCAATATATAGGCTGACGGTTAGTACATTTCTCACCCCTGTTTATTCATCGCTCGGCAGACTGTATTTCGGGGATCTCGCCTCACACCTGTATCATTGGCCACGTTATCATATCCTGCACTGTTTTATCCGTGACAGCGGATGGTAGCGAACGACCCCAAAGGATATTCCCCTTCATGTTGGCAAAGATTTGCACTTGGTTTATTTATCACATAAAGGCGATTTATTTTTAAGAGTTGGTGCAGATCATTTCATTTTCAAATAATCTTATTCAAGCAAGAGATGGACACAAAACGCTGGAGTAACTCAGCGGGTCTGACGGCATCTCCGGAGAAAAGGAATAGGCGACGCTTCGGGTCGAGACTCTTTTTTTCAGCGATGCTGCATGACCCGCTGAGCTACTCCAGCTTTTTGTGCCTGTCTTCGGTGTAAACCACCATCTGCAGTTCCTTCCTACATTTATTCAAATAGGAATGCATTCACTCCCCCTTCCCCCACATAACGCATCAAACCTCTGAAGCAGTAATGTGAAAGGCACATGAACAAGGGAAGTGACCTGCCCTTGGAAATCTGGAAATATTGGTTGTTGCTCGCTCTATTCCAAAGGCCAAGGTGAGATTCCCACAGGTGTCTCCAGCATCAGGTGATCATTCCTGACAGGCAGACTTTTTTTACTCACCTTTTTTTTCTCTGTCCAGCTGCCGAGTTAACTCAACGGGTCACGCAACATTTCTGGAGAAAAGGAATCGGTGACGTTTGAAGGAAGGAAGTTTGGAAGAAAGGTATTGCAGATGCTAGTTTAAACCAAAGATAGACACAAAATGCTCGAGTAACTCCACGGGCCAGGCAACATCTCTTGAGAAAGGGAGTAGGCGACTTTTCGGGACGGGACCCTTCTTCAGGCTAAGACCCAGCCTGAAGAACGATCTCGACCTGAAACATCACCTATTTCTTTTCTCCAGAGATGCTGCCTGACCAGCTGAGTTAGTCCATCATTTTGTGTCTATCT
Source organism: Malacoraja senta (assembly GCA_038087875.1). NCBI lineage: Eukaryota > Metazoa > Chordata > Chondrichthyes > Rajiformes > Rajidae > Malacoraja > Malacoraja senta. The sequence continues at coordinate 52,960 of JAXLNO010000048.1, read as the reverse complement.
TTGGTTTAAATTAGTATCTGCAATTCCTTCCTTCAAACTTTTAGAGCAGTTTGTTTCAAGAAACAATCCTTCCAAAATTGCTCAAACTTGTTGCATTTGCCTCTTTAACGAGATGAACCACATTAAGATTGTATCTGAGAAAGGCTTAACTCGCTTTCCAAAGAAAACCAGGACAACTCAATGAAGCTGCATCAACTCAACATTGTCCTGCATTGAATGTTTGGTTTGATTGAGCTGCATCACCAACTGATCCGTGCCCTTCCCTTGGAGTTAATAATACTAAAAGCCATGCTGTGCTAAGGCAACGGATGTCCATTTGAACTGCATTTGTTCAAGGTCTGGCATCAATCATTGCAAGGCATTACTCACCGTAAGATCACTGTAAAATTTTCCATTAAGATCTGACTAATCTTCAACATGTCACTTCTGGCACTCAGGCCAAACCCACGAGTTAATACGGTAGACTCACGAGTCATTACGGTAAACTCACGGGCTACTACGGTATTACAACGAGTTTAAAAGTATCAACATTTTCCTTCAAGAGTATATTTGACTCGTGGAAATCTTTCAACATGTTGAAAATTTTTCACGAGTTAACACGTTTCCCGAGTACCTGCCGTTAGCGTTACGAGTCACTAAGTTGCGTCCACGAACTCCGACGTTCCTGCTACGTTCATTCTACGTGATTACGAGTTTGATTTGTTTTTAACTCGGGATAACTCGTGGGTGGACTCGCACCGTGGGACAGGGGTTTAACACCTTAATAAGTATTTTTGAAACATCCTTAGTTAAGGATTGCAGATTTTATATCCTAAAAGAACACTAGTAACCAAATTAGCTGTCTCCTCCCCTTCCCACCTCAGCCCTCGGGCTCCTCCTCCTCCTTTTTCCTTCCTTTCTTCTCCCCGCCTCCCCCCACCCCTTATCAGTCTGAAGGGTTTTGGCCCGAAACGTTGCCTATCTCCTTCGCTCCATAGATGCTGCTGCACCCGCTGAGTTTCTCCAGCATTTTTGTGTACCTTCGATTTTCCACCATCTGCCGTTCCTTCTTAAACACTTTGTCTACTCCACTGCGAAATCTCCTCAAGGTATGCCTACTTTGAAGAAGTTCTCCTCCTCCTATGGAGACAGTTTCACAACCTCCTCTCTAACTGCTCTCCCTCTGTGATTCCCCCTTCCCTCCAACTCTACGACCACATCCTTACCCAGACTCGATACCACAGCCATATTTGCTTCCTCGGGACTTGCCTGCGCCTCCCTCATACCTCATGGCTTCCAGCTCCAGTTCCCTACCTCCCAGTTCGGACCCAAGCCGGACTATCGGTACCGACTGCCTATCTACCGGCATACTCAACAATTCTCCAAGATCTACTGAGATCTACCCTGGCTGCGATGCGCCGGCACCAGCAGGACCTCGCATTGACTCTCCCGAAACTTCGGGCCTCACTCAACCAGACCTGCAACGGACCCCAACTCTATTTCATCCGCCGGAAGATCCACCTCTTCAATCAACGATTCCTGGCCCACCTTAACTCCACCAAAGACCTGAAATTAGCCCGCCTCCAGGCCGCTCCCGCTGCCGACACTCGACCACCCGCAGGCTCCGGACCCCAACTCTGGCCCGCGCCGCCTGCCCGAGTCCCGCGACGCCATCTTGGCCACGAGGAGCGCCTCCAGTACTTACCAAGACGCCGCCTTCGCCAACCTCCACGTCGATGTTGCCGCCAACCTTCACCTGCCTACCGATGATGCCCAGCCTCGCCGGTTCAATGGTAACTCGGACTTTCTTCCCCTCGCCGATTCCTCCGACTACCGCCACCATAACGCGACCGCCGAACCTCGCCGCCCCCCGGGACCTCCCACGCATCGCCCGCCGACCCGGACCCCACTGCCGCGGACTCCTACCATCGGGTCCGCCGACCCTCTCCACTCCACCGCCCTCCAGCAGCCCGCAGCCGTCGCCCTACATGCAAACTGGTCTCTGCAGTGGGCCTGAAGCCTCCACGCTGCTGATTCCCACTCCTCTGGGTTTGACTGCACTGGGTCCTAGTGCTAGTCTGCCCAATCCCGTTTACCTGTGGCTGTTCCACTGGGTCTTCCCCACCCCCCCCAAACTATTTTACCCCTGGTCTTCCCTACCCACACTACAGCCCTCATACCCCCCCACCCCCTGACCACCCTCTACCACCCCACCACATGTCGCCTCGTCCCCAGTCCAGTCACCTGCCTTCCTCCGACCCTAACCCCCATCCCTGCCGGATGTTCACCATACCCCCCGACCTCCCCCTCTCAGACACCGAACGGTCGGTCCTCAGCAGAGGTCTTACCTTTGTCCCCCTCCGTCCCCACCTCAATGAGTTCCGCGCCCACCACGACTTGGACCTCTTCTACCGTCGCCTCCGCCTCACAGCATTCTTCCACGGGAAGGAGTTCGCGCCCACCATTGATGATCCCTTTTCCCGTCTCCAATGCACCCCCTCCTCGTGGCCCTCCGGCTTTAGAACTTTTTATCCAAAACTGCCGTCACGACATCAACTGCCTCAACTTCTCCACTCGCCTGTCCCACTCCAATCTCTCCCTCCCCGAACGTACTGCCATCGACTCACTCCGCAACAACCCAGACTGGGTTATCAAACCCGCCGACAAGGGAGGTGCCGTGGTAGTCTGGCGCGTCGATCTCTACAAAGCTGAGGCCACGCGCCAACTCTCGGACACCTCCTCCTACTTACCCCTGGACCATGACCCCACTGACGAGCACCAGGCCACCATCTCTAGCACCATCACCGACTTCATCAACTCCGACGCCCTGCCCCCCCCGAGCCTCCAACCTCATCGTTCCCCAGCCCCGCACGGCCCGATTTTACCTTCTCCCCAAAATCCACAAACCTGACTGTCCTGGCAGGCCATTGTCTCTGCCTGTTCGTGCCCTACCGAACTCATTTCCACATACCTTGACTCCATCCTATCCCCCTTGGTTAAATCCCTCCCTACCTATGTTCAAGACACCTCAGACACTCTCCGTCGTCTCCGCGCATTCCATTCTCTAGGCCCCCATCCTCTCATCTTCACCATGGACGTCCAGTCACTCTACACCTCCATCCCCCACCAGGACGGTCTCAAAGCCCTCCGGTTCTTCCTCGACCGGAGGAGCAACCAATACCCGTCCACCGATACTCTCCTCCGCCTAGCGGAGTTGGTCCTTACCCTCAATAACTTCTCGTTTGACTCCTCCCATTTCCTCCAAATACAAGGCGTAGCTATGGGCACGCGCATGGGCCCCAGCTACGCCTGCCTCTTTGTCGGGTATGTCGAACAATCCTTGTTCCAGGCGTACCAGGGCCCCATCCCCGACCTCTACCTCCGCTACATCGACGACTGCTTTGGTGCCACCTCCTGCACCCACACACAACTGACTGACTTTATCCGCTTCACCACTAACTTCCATCCGGCACTCAAATACACCTGGACCATTTCCGACACATTTCTAACATTCCTTGACCTCACTATCTCCATCTCAGGTGATAGACTTCTGACCGACATCCACTATAAACCCACTGACTCCCACGGCTATCTTGACTACTCTTCCTCCCACCCTGCTTCCTGTAAGGACTCCATCCCCTATTCCCAATTCCTCCGTCTACGCCGCATCTGCTCCCAGGATGAGGTGTTCCACACCAGGGCATCGCAAATGTCCTTTCTTCAGGGAACGGGGGTTCCCCTCCCCCACTATAGATGAGGCTCGCACCAGGGTCTCCTCCATACCCCGTAACACTGCTCTCTCTCCCCATCCCCCCACTCGCAACAAGGGCAGAGTCCCCCTGGTCCTCACCTTTCACCCCACTAGCCGGCACATACAACAAATAGTCCTCCGTCAGTTTCGCCACCTCCAACGTGACTCCACCACTCGCCACATCTTCCCATCTCCCCCCCTGTCTGCCTTCCACAAAGACTGCTCCTTCCGCAACTCCCTTGTCAATTCTTCCCTTCCCTCCCGCTCCACCCCTTCCCCGGGCACTTTCCCTTGCAACCGCAAGAGATGCTACACCTGTCGCTTTACCTCCCCCCTCGACTCCATTCAAGGACCCAAGCAGTCGTTCCAGGTGCGATAGAGGTTCACCTGCACCTCCTCCAATCTCATCTATTGCATCCGCTGCTCTAGATGTCAGCTGATCTAAATCGTTGGCGACCGTTTCGCCGAACACCTTCGCTCGGTCCGCACTAACCAACCTGACCTCAGCACTTCAACTACCCCTCCCATTCCGTATCCGACCTCTCTGTACTGGGTCTCCTCCACAGCCAGAGTGAGCGACACCGGAAATTGGAGGAACAGCATCTCATATTCCGCTTGGGGAGTCTGCATCCTGGTGGCATGAACATTGAATTCTCACAATTCTGTTAACCCTTGCTGTCTCCTCCCCTTCCCACCTTAGCCCTCGGGCTCCTCCTTTTTCCTTCCTTTCTTCTCCCCGCCTCCCCCCACCCCCTATCAGTCTGAAGAAGGGTTTCGGCCCGAAACGTTGCCTATCTCCTTCGCTCCATAGATGCTGCTGCACCCGCTGAGTTTCTCCAGCATTTTTGTGTACCTTCGTTTTTTTAAATAACTACCAACAATTTTACTAAAACAATTTTTTTTTTAAATTGCAAACTAATTCTTAAGCTGGGTTCAAACCTTCAAACTGCTATAATGGAATACAATTTTGTGTTTGTTGGGAGTATTTCAGAAAGTTTAAAAGTAAATGAATTTTTCCAGCAAACAATAATTTTATCAATGTTTCACTAAACAAATTATGTCAATACGCTGACTAATTCTACTTGCAGAGCAGATAAAATATTTGAAGGCGCATGATGACGGGTGATGACGCGCGTGACTGTCGCGCGTCAGTCACTACCGGCCTGTCACGTAAATGACGGCCAAGTGGGACAGGCCCTTTAATTTACATTGAGGTCGGTGGGGGCGCTGCAAGCCGGCAGCCCTGTCAGCAGCGTATTAGTCTTTTCAACTTTTTTAATGTGTTTTAAAGTATGGTTTTAATGTTTCTTCGTGTGTCTTGTGTGGGGGGTGGTGTGGGGGAAACCGTTTTGGTCGCCGCCTCCACGAAGAGGCGACTTTTTCTATGTCGCCTCCCCCGTGGTCTAACGAGGATCGGGCGGCCTTTCCCGGAGAAGCGCCCGGGGCATCAGCTGCGGGCGCAGCGCGGACTCTCGGTGTGGAGCGGGCGAGCCCTCGCCGGAGGGGAGCGCTCCGTTTCGCTGGCCCGCGGCAGCCTGAAGCCGTGGTCTGCAGAGCTCCAGCTGGCGCTGCGTCCGCAACCTGGGATCCCTCGCTGGGGACCCGGGGGAAGTAACTCCGACTCCGACTGCCGGCCTGCGGCCAACTTCTACCGCGGGCCCGGCGTGGACTTACCATCAGGACCCGGGGTCCCTTGTCGGGGATCCCTGGAGGGGAGCTTCGACTGCCGGCCCTGCGGACTGCGGTGCTTCCGGCTGCGGCGCGGTGGGGACTTTAAATCTCCAACCGCCGGCCTGTGGCCTACACCAACCTGAAGCCGCGGTCTCCGGTGGGGAAGAGCCGATTCTGAACTTACCTGCACTTTTACCTGTCTGTACATCTAGGCGCCCGCAGCGGCGGCTGCGGAGGGGTGAGGTCCCGACCACGGGGGGAAATGGAGGAGGACTGGCCAAATTTTGTGCCTTCCACCACAGCATTCATCACTGTAGGACTGCTTGTGTTAAACTTTTAGTGTGTCTTTGTGTGTTCTTTATCATTGTACCGCTGCTGGCAAATTCATTTCACTTGCACTTTATGTGCAATGTGATGAATAAAACTGATTGTTGTTGATGTTGTCACTAAGATATTTATGTAGGAAGTCAGTTGCCGAGGTGCAATTCGAGTACACAGTGGGCGGAAATTAAACACCACCAATAACCACAGGATGCGAATCTTCTCAGTGTACCTGGATAAAATGCAAACTTTCAGTCCTATCTTAGGGGTTAACAGTGCAGTCCTACAGGGCGGGGCAATTGTGTTTCGGCGGTGCGAACGGCGCCACAACATAAAACTTTGTAGGAAGGAACTACAGATGTTAGTTTACATCGAAGATAGACACATGATATTGAAGTAACTCAGCGGGACAAGCAGCATCTGTGGAGAGAAGGAATGGGTGACGTTTCGGGTCGAGACCTTTCTCTCCAGAGATACTGCCTGTCCAGCTGAGTTACTGCAGCATTTTGTGTCCGTCTACAACATTTTGTGTCCGTCAACAAACCAAAGATCATAGAGCTCTATGATCTTTGCATACAACTGTCTGGACTACCGGATGCAAATGGCAATGCTCCAGACCTATGACTTGAGATTCAGCTGCGAGTTGCTGACCACTTTAAGACTAAAATAATGCTACGAGGCATTTGCAAAAATCTAAGTTTACGTTGTATTATCGAGGTACGGGTCCCCGGCTCATGCATATGCCTTTGCTCGCTAGTACATCATCACGCAAGAGGCCCCGGTTAAGTTGCAGAGCTGCTTCATGTTCCACAGCGGCCCTGGTCCCGGCCCCCCGTCCTCCGGCTCCGGTTCATGTTCAGGCCGCTCTGCAGCGGGCGGGCGGGCGCGTGGACATTCCGTTTGCTTTCAAATCTGGCGCGAGCGCCGCTCACCCGCCCGCTCCCTCCCTCCCTCCTTCAACGTCCCCGGGACTCGCGCTGGCTCCCGCAGCTGCTCCAGCGCCATTCGGCCCGTCCACCCTCCCCTCCCCTCCCCTCCTCCCCCCCTCCTCCCCCCTTGAGCCGCTCTCCCTTCCCCGCTTCTCTTACCAGGGCAGGTTCCGGCTCCTCAACTCTTTTCCAGCCGCCATAGTGACAACAGGAGAGCGCAGTTTGGCGCCAGCCACCGGCGTGGAGCCACAGCTCTCGCGAGTTTGGAGACCAAGTTTGTGCCACTCGACATGGAGATGAAGCTACCCGGCCCTCCCGCAGAGAGGAGAATGTGGAATGATGCCGAAACCGCTGAAAACACCGAGCAAATCAGGCACTATCAGTAAGGAGATAAAAGAAGTTTCGGATCAAGACCCTGTCAACGAATTACAGTACTTTGAAATTTGTGATCAAAAGCTAAAGGGTGATATTGAAAATGATTAAGTCAACTTTATTTGTCACAAGATGTACAGTGAAATGAAAGTGGCAATGTCTGCGGGATTGCGCAAAGCAACAGAACAGAACCAGTTTAAAAAAAAGACACAACAGTAATTACGCCCTGGTGAGATCAGAGTTTACATTCCTGATGGTCTGTGGGAAGAAACTCCGTCTCATCCTCTCTGCTTTCTATTAACTATGAAATAAACTTCTAGATGAATGAACTTGTTTTACACCCCATCAATCCCTAGCGACATTATACATCATTCCAGCCTTGTTCTGTCTCCCTCATTGTTTAGCCTCCGTTTTGTTCAACACCTTTCAATGACTGTCCGTATTAGCATGTTCGATATGCTCAACTCTGGATGAGGAAGCTTAATTGAAATTTGAATATCTTGGTTCTTTAGATGAAATAAAAGGATACCACTATGTTGCCCTATGGGCCTGTCCCACTTAGGCGACTTTTTAGGCAACGACAGGAGACGATGCGGTCGCCACATGTTCGTGGGTGGTTGCCGGGAGTCGCTTTCATGGTCGTGAGTAGTGCCCTCAGACTCGCAACAAGTCGTAACGGCATTCTGGTCGCCGCTAATTTTTCAACATGTTGAAAAATTAGCGGCGACCAGAATTTTGACGCCATGGAGAGTAACGAGCATTCTCGTGACGTAGGTGCAGTGGTAGTGGATCGACAGGAGGTCGTAAGTTGTCGTAGGTTGTCGCTGTTGCTGACTGAATTTCATTGGCTCATTGGGGAAAAAACGTAAACAGTAAGGATAACCGACCAGTAATGTTAATGTCCGCTGAGCTTCACAGCCGTGTATCTCTGGCTTCTTAAAAGTTGTCTTCTACCCACCCAGTCTCCCCCCTCTCCCCCCCCTTAAAGGACTTATGTGACCCTTCCCGTACACTGTGCTTTGACCGTCTTAATTGCAGCGACAACCTTCCAGTTCGTCGTGGTGTGTGTCCGTATCACATTGGCTTTGCAACGTGTGAATTTCACTCAGACAGCGCTCCCCCTGCTTGCCCTGTCCCCCACCTGCATAACTGGCTGGTGAAGGAAGCAATGTGTGTGTGTGTGTGTACCACTCTGACAGTTGCCGTTCCAGTCGCCGGTTTTTCAGCAACCTGCTACAACTCGACAGTCGCTGGCAGTCGCCTGAAAAATCGCCTAAGTGGGACAGGCCCATTAGTGTCTCAAAACATAGAATTTTAACAAGCACGTACATTTGGGGCACCATTATTTAGTGCTTCTTAAATTATTTAAGTGTCATTCACCGTTGAGTCTTTATCACAAAATGTAATTCTCCCTCGACTAAATTTTCTTATGTTTTTTGGTAATTTTCGTCTTATAATGTGATAATATTATAATATAATATTTCGTCCTTGTGTATAATTTTATATATAATTTATTTTGTCACATGAGCAAAAATCATAAATTAACTCATTTCTTAAGTGTTTATTTTATTCAACTTTTTGAACATCCTAAAAATAGGAGTGAAACAAAAGTTTAATTACCACTAGAGTTGGGAAATCATTCTTTTAGAATGATAAAGAAAACATTCCAACGTCTAAACACGGAGTTTCAGCCCCATCCTACCCTTTTGGGCTTTGATTACTGCAGTTTTTTCTTGGAAAACTAGCTAAAAAAAAACCAATGAGACACCTCCTCTTACTTATCCTTGGACCATGACCCCACAGACGAGCACCAGGCCATTATCTCCAACACTATCACTGGCTTCATCACTTCTAGCTCCCTGCACTCCCAAGCCTCCAACATCATCACTCCCCAGCCCCGCAGGCCCGATTTTACCTTCTCCCCCAAATCCACAAACCTGACTTTCCTGGCAGACCCATTGGTTTTGCTTGTCCGTGTCCCACCAAACTTATTTCCACTTACCTCGACTCCATCCTATCCCCCCTGGTTAAATCCCTCCCTACCTATGTCCAAGACACCTCGCATGCTCTTCGTCTCCTCCATGACTTCCGTTTTCCAGGCCCCAATTCCCTCATCTTCACCATGGATGTCCAATCACTCTACACCTCCATCCCCCACCAGGAGGGTCTTAAAGCCCTCCGTTTCTTCCTCGACCGCAGAACCAACCAATCCCCGTCTACCGATACTCTCCTCCACCTAGTGGAGCTGCTCCTTACCCTCAACAACATTTTGTTTGACTCCTCCCATTTCCTCCAAATCCAAGGCGTAGCTTTGGGCACGTGCATGGGCCCCAGCTATGCCTGTCTCTTTGTAGGGTACGTTGAACAATCCTTGTTCGAGGCGTACCATGGCCCTATTCCCAAAAGCTACATCCGCTACATCGACGACTGCATTGGTGCTACCTCCTGCACCCATGCAGAACTCACTGACATCATCCATTTCACCACGAACATCCATCCGGCACTCAAATTCACATGGACCATTTCCGACATCTCCCTACCGTTTCTAGACCCCAGTACATCGCAGCAACAGACTTCTGACCGACATCTACTACAAACCCACTGACTCCCATGGCTATCTGGACTACACTTCTTCCCATCCTGCTTCTTGTAAGGACTCTATCCCCAACTCCCAATTCCTCCGTCTACATCGCTTCTGCACCCAGGATGAGGTGTTCCAAACCAGGGCATCGGAGATGTCCTCATTCTTTAGGGAACGGGGGGTCCCCTCTTCGACTATAGATGAGGCTCTCACCAGGGTCTCTTCTATATCCCGTAATCCTGCTCTCACTCCCCATCCCCCCACTGAAAAGGGCAGAGTCCCCCTTGTCCTCACCTTCCACCCTACCAGCCGTCATATACAACAGATAATCCTCTGACATTTTCGCCACCTCCAACGGGATCCCACCACTGGCCACATCTTCCCATCTTCTTCCCTGTCGGCTTTCCGCAGAGACCGCTCCCTCTGTAACTCCCTGGTCAATTCGTCCCTTCCCACCCAAACCACCCCCTACCCTGGTACTTTCCCTTGCAACCGCAGGAAATGCTACACTTGTCGCTTTACCTCCCCCCTTGACTCCATCCGAGGACCTAAGCAGCCTTTCCAGGTGCGGCAGAGGTTCACCTGTGTTAAACTGAGTTCTTTTGTCAATCTAAAGTCAACTTGACTCAAACGCTTGTAGCTGTTGAAATCGAGTTCTGGAAGCTCTGGGGCGGGTCCAGAGAATTTAGTAACTTTGATACAAACTCATGGCATTTATATAGGTATTAGACATTTCAGATACAGAGGGTATGACAAACTAGTAACCAATCAACGGAGTCCGTCTGGTGATTTACAACAGCAGTCACACGATCCCCCCTTCTGTGGCCTCATTTTACAACCTTCGTTTGCCTGTGGTTTAACTTTGTTTAGAATTATTTTATTTCAACAAAGCAAAACCCCAGTAGGCTCAATTATCAAAGACCACTCGTCAAAATATAAGATACACACATATAATACAATGATCACACAAGTCATACAAACAAACACATTTTCCATACCAAGAAGAAAGATATTTCTATAAATCTAAACAAAGTCTAATGTTTACAGTCCTACTAAGACACAATACATTTCATAAATGGTTTCACTACAATTTTACACAGTTTAAAATACCATTACCTATGTATTAAAAACATTAATTATATGAGTTCACCGAATTACACAGCTTCTAAGTTAAATTCAAAACCCACACACACCTCCCAACTCCAAGCATACATGGGTCGTAAATCTGTCAACTTAATCGATAAGTGTTTGGTGCCAGGATACAGCTTCATTCTACATTACAGCCTCCCTTTCCTGCTATCTCTGGGAGATGGATTTTCAATCTCCCTGCAAGGTCTTTTACAAATATTACAGAACACAGGGTAAATTTACAACTTCAGACCATTACCTCAAAACTACAGCTGCTCGATCCCTTATCTCAACCTCATTATAATTTAACATAGCCAAAGCTAACCACAGAGTCTATTATCCCTCAGCCTTAAATTCTGTAAGAGGCCCTATTCAGCTATCCATTCAACACAAAATCATATCAAATACAATTTCCTCCAGCGTTATAATTGCGTCAAAGCAATAAACTAAGCTATACAGGTTCAGATTAGCGTTTCTATGTTTTGATTCATCTGTTCGCTGTATGTGTTTCTTTGTACTTTATTTCTTTAGGATACATGTGTTTCTGAAAACCTTAAGCTTTTCTTACAACTTAACATAGGTTCAAAACCTGAAAGTTACTATCCGAGCAATTCTATTATATAATATTTTATCATTCCCTCTTCTGGTCATATCATGACCACTAATAGGATAATAACACAGGCAGAGACTCATCAGCATTGGCTTATTAGTCATCCAAATTTATTCCTAACCTTGAGATGCTTTATAGCCCCCAAAACCCGGACCACGTAGGTCGGCAGGCTGGCTTGTTGACACCAATGCTGTTCCCTACTCCTCGGCTGTGCTTCATATCCTAGCCCTTACGGTGCTCAACTATTCTGGGCTTCATACCACTGGTCTATCTCCATTTTATTAATTCTAATACATTCGTCTTCTAACAATTCTTTCTCAACCTGTGCATTTACCATCCTTTCAACTTCCTCACCCTTCAACATTGGAATGTCTTCTTCTAGATGTTGCAATAATATCTTCTCACCAGTTTCCACATTACCCAAGGCTGTCATTAGTCTAGCAATAATACATTTAACAATAGCAATTCCCACGAACAAATACAAAACCACTATTGCTGCATATATGGCCCTACTAATGATCCAATTATATAATTCCCCAAATCCCCAGTCTCCCCATTCAATACCCTCCTTCATCCCATCGAGCAGGGAAATAATGTCATTTTGATGTTTGGTGATGTTATTAGTTCTGTCCTGAATTCCCATCTTACATCTGTCTTTCACAATAGCACGCATCCCTCCCTCACGGGCCAACAGATAGTATAAGGCATATCTATTCTGTAAAGAGAACAGACGCATTTCTGATAAGTCTTGTCCTCACAACCCGGGTAAGAATGCTTATTGTCACAAGGTAGTGGCAAACAGTTGGTGACAGTTTAGACCGGAACTGACTTCTCACCTTGACACCTTACTAACCGTTCAGTCCTCCCGCACTCTGGAGACATTGCAAAGAGGCTACTAACTGATTTCATAGCAAGGTAACACACAATTTGTCCTTTACCAAATAGTTCATTATGGGCTTGTATAAACATTAACATGTCTGTTTCTTCCAATGCCAGTTTTTCCCGTGTCTTTTCTCATGTTCTTTCTCCTGTAAACAAGGGTAGACTTCTAATGCTTCTCGATAGCATAGTCCATCATACAAATGTTCCTTTGCCGAGTTGTCTTCCAAGGATTCCGTCTGCAGAAAAAGTCAAATTTGCACTCCCGAAACCAACAGGGTAATTCCCACAAGTGTCGGTTATCTAAGTCTACTTGCCGATCAGGCTGACGCATTATCCCATTGCAGTAGTCAATCTTGGTGATGTTCCAGGATCCAAAGGCATCCGGGCCTTTGCACTGTACCACATCTCCTTTGCAGAGGTGAAAGACTCTGCTTGTTTGTCCCGGGACACATCGTCAAATGTTTCCTTCATTTCCCTCCATCTGTAGTAGCATCAGGATGCATAGCAGGATGAATCACCTCATTTTAATTTATCTGGAATATGCAAAGGCTCACAAAAAGCTAATTTCTTACTTAATTAGCTTAAACAACTATTCACTCAATTTACACATCCTTCAGTCAGTCAGTCCAGTAATCAGTCACATATTCTTAACCATATAGCAAAATAAGGATTCAAAACTAAACTTATTAAGATTCAAAACTAAACTTATAAGGATACAACTAAATTTATAATGATACAACTAAACTTATAATGATACAGCCCCCAAGCAAAGCAGAAATGTAAAAACAAAAAAACGGAGTTGAAAATAAAATTACTCTTCTCCCCCCTTTTGATTGGGCTCCCCAATCAATTTGCAGTGGTGCAGATGAAGCCATGCAGCATGACCCTCAACCTTGGCAGCGGTCGGAGTGGTGAGGAGGACCTGGAAGGGACCATCCCAACGTGGGTCCAGGTGCTTACGCGTCCAGTTCCTGACCAGCATATAGCAACCTGGCTCAATATAAGATGGAACTTTGAGCGCTGGCTCCTCACCATATGCAGCCCTGACCTGTGATTGAGAAGTTCGCAAAGCACGGGTTAAAGTTAATACATAGGATGTCATTTCCTCAGTCATCTGGTGGAAATGGACCGCTGCGGGGGAATGGTCATTCCATGGCGTCCATAAAGGTCGACTATATATGATTTCTGCAGGCGTTAGTCGTGCCGTACCAGAAGGAGTGGTCCGTATTCTGAAAAAGAGCTACAGGAAGCAGTTTTAACCATGTTGAGCCAGTCAATGCCACTAATTTAGCTAATTTGGTTTTCAAAGTCTGATTTGCCCATTCCACCAATCCGACGGCCTGAGGTCGATACGCACAATGGAGCTGTTGACGTATCTGTAATTTTTGGCACATTTCTTTGTTTCCAGCACCAATAAAATGAGGACCATTATCTGAACTTAAATGCGCAGGAACACCGAATCGCGGTATGATTTCGCGTAACTATATATTTACAATAGTAGAGGCCTTATTGTCAGTGGTCGGGCATGCTTCAATCCATTTACTGAAAACATCGACAATTACAAGAACATACTTATAACACTGACATCTTTTCAACTCAATGTAGTCCATTGGCAAGGTCTCAAAGGGATTTGCTGGTAAAGGGGTCTTACCTGGTTCACAGGGCAAGCCTTTCCCTGGATTATGCTGCTGGCAAATCAGACATCACTGGCTGATACACTGGGACAAGTCCAGAAGTTTCGGATGCCACCAGGTCTCTAAAAGCATATCACTTACGGCCTTGGCACCACAATGAGTTGCAAAGTGTACACATTCAATAACCCACAACGCAAGCTTGTCAGACATGCAAGTCTGGGCGGCAGGCATAACCCATAAGCTAGTGACAGGATCGTACACACAACCCTGGTCCTGCCACAGCTGTTTTGCCTGTGCAGGAGCGTCCTCCTGTATTTGAAGTACTTCCTGGATGGTTGGCATTCCTTTTTTCAAGAGAGACTTATTCCTAGTAGAATTTTTAGTCTGCCTCATCATGTGGGGCACAACAATTTGGTAACTCCTATAAGCTCTCTTAGCTGCCTCGTCGGCAAGGCAATTTCCTATGTCCATGGGGCTTTGGCCTGTAGTATGGGCTCTAACTTTGATAACAGCAAGCTGACTGGGTAACTGAATGGCCTGAAGCAAATTAGAAACCAATTTTTGTGAGATATCACTGTCCCTGAAGAGGTTAGAAACCCCAGATTCTTCTGTAATTGTCCGTAATCATGAACCACTCCAAAAGCATATTGGGAGTCCGTGTAAATATTTGCAGATAGTCCTTTGGCCATGTGCAGGCTCTAGTCAGCGCAAATAGTTTGGCTAGCTGGGCCTAGAAGGGAGCCTCAAAAGACGCCGCGTCAACGGTCGTTCCCTTCTGATTAACAATCACATAGCCTGACAACCACTCTCCCTTTTCAATAATGGATGAGCTGCCATCCGTAAACAGGGTAACATCCGGATTTGTTAGCCTATTCAGTCAGGGACAGCCACTGGTGGAACTTCTCTCGTTTCTCTCATCACATATTCATTTTTTACCTTTACCTGGGCTTCCCTGTCTCCAATAGGACAGTCTTTCCAAAAGGCTCTCACAGCTCTTGACATGCGGGCCGGTGAAGACTCTGACCAGTCCATATTATTGGTTTTAATAGCCATTGCGATGCTGGAAGGCAAGCAGTTCATAAGCATAGCACAAAACTGTGGCGAGTAATTTCCTTGCTGATACTGAGTGTCACCTGACTACTGTGTCACCGTAGATGGTTTTAAACCTTTCCAGAAAATCTTCTGCAGCCTCCTTCCTCTGGTTTCATATCCAAAACCTTTGATATATCGATTGATTGCTGGAGAGTGAGGCCCACAGCTGCCAACATAAGCTGTAATCGATCCTCGCTGTTACCTGCCCCTGGGTGCGCCGTGTCTAGGGCTGCGTGGTTGTCATAGGTTAAGTGAACCAAGAATCTGGTATACTCAATCGCTGTTAATACTTGCTGAACTAGTGCCCATAAATCCCAGGAATTGACATGATATACTGATATCGTTGTTCTAAAAAATTAAATGAAAGCTTGTGGATTCTGATTCTTATTAGGCATTCCCAACAAAATTGCCATCATCTCATTTGGTTTCCACGGCAGCCACACATTATTCATGGCTGTTTCGCCGTTGTTTTGTTGGTTGGGTGGAGGAGGTATTAGGGCTCTGGGGTTAAGGACCGTTCTGACAGGATATTGGCGCATGGAGGATGCTTTCTTATTCCGTCTATTTCAGCACCTTCCCTTGTTGTTTCTGGGGTTTGGCTTTCTCAGCCAAGTGCTCCCTTCTATAGTCCCAACTGTGTGACCTCCTTTCCTCCGGTCCTTCTTTCGCCTGGTCTCTGGGACCTAGTATGCCATGCTACGGGGTCTGTAAACTGGGGCTTCTCCTTCCTCTTGGGTCAGACGCCTGAGGTGGATGCACTGTCGGTTCCTGACTCTGCCTTGGGTAAACTTGGGTAAATTCCTGTCACCACTGACTAGGGCTCGGACTGTGGTGTGGGTGGAGCTTGACCCGGGGGCTAGTGGTATGGGTGGAGCTTGACCCGGGGACTAGTCTCTGAACCTTCCAAAACAGAGCTGGAAGCTCTGGGGCGGGTCCAGAGAATTTAGTAACTTTGATACAAACTCATGGCATTTATATAGGTATTAGACATTTCAGATACAGAGGGTATGACAAACTAGTAACCAATCATCGGAGTCCTTCTGGTGATTTACAACAACAGTCACATGATCCCCCCTTCTCTGGCCTCATTTTACAACCTTCATTGCCTGTGGTTTAACTTTGTTTAGAATTATTTTATTTCAACAAAGCAAAACTCCAGTAAGCTCAATTATCAAAGACCACTCGTCAAAATATAAGATACACACATATAATACAATGATCACACAAGTCATACAAACAAACACATTTTCCATACCAAGAAGAAAGATATTTCTATAAATCTAAACCAAGTCTAATGTTTACAGTCCTACTAAGGCACAATACATTTCATAAATGGTTTCACTACAATTTTACACCGTTTAAAATACCATTACCTATGTATTAAAAACATTAATTATATGAGGTCGCCGAATTACACTGCATCTAAGTTAAATTCAAAACCCACACACACCTCCCAACTCCAAGCATACATGGGTCGTAAATCTGTCAACTTAATTGATAAGTGTTTGGTGCCAGGATACAGCTTAATTCTACATTACAGCCTCCCTTTCCTGCTATCTTTGGGAGATGGATTTTCAATCTCCCTGCAAGGTCTTTTACAAATATTACAGAAGTCAGGGTAAATTTACAACTTCAGACCATTACCTCAAAAGTACAGCTGCTCGATCCCTTATCTCAACCTCATTATAATTTAACATAGCCAAAGCTAACCACAGAGTCTATTATCCCTCAGCCTTGAATTCTGTAAGAGGCCCTATTCAGCTATCCATTCTTCAACACAAAATCATATCAAATACAATTTCCTCCAGCGTTATAATTGCCTGAAAGCAATAAACTAAGCTATGCAGGTTCAGATTAGCGTTTCTATGTTTTGATTCATCTGTTCGCTGTATGTGTTTCTTTGTACTTTATTTCTTTAGGATACATGTGTTCCTGAAAACCTTAAGCTTTTCTTACAACTTTACATAGGTTCAAAACCCGAAAGTTACTATCCGAGTAATTCTATTATATAATATTTCCTCACCTGCTCTACGTCGGTGAGACCAAGCGTAGGCTTAACGATCGCTTCGCCCAACACTTCCGCTCAGTTCGCAATTATTTTTTTTTTTATTTCAAAATAGACTTTATTCGAGAAATAAATATATACAATACATGATCCATACAAAACTCCATCCGCCATTCTCGGAGGCTATACATACATACAATACAGTTTCCCCAAATCACTAATTTATCCCCCCACCCTTGCCACTCATGTGGCCCCTGGCGTGGAATCCCTTCTCTTATTTTGAGGGGCGTCTCCATCACAGCCTGCCCCCCATGTCCAGCAGCGGTAGGACCCTAGAGAATGCGGTTCTCCCCCACCGAGCTTTGGTGTTGGCTGCACCATTCAGTGCTCAGCACATACTCCTGCAGTCTGCAGTGGGCCAGTCGGCAACATTCCCTGGGTGGTCAACAATGCTCGGGCAGACCAAAGAGCGTCTTTCACCGAGTTGATGACCTTTCAGCAACACTCGATGTCCGTCTCTGAATGCGTCCCTGGGAACAGTCTCAAAATCACAGAGTCCTCTGTGATGGAGCTGTTCAGAATAAACCATGACAGGGACCCTTGCAGACCTCTCCATACTCTCTCTGCGAATCCACACTGCAAAGAGGTGGACAACCGTCTCCTCTCCATAGCAGCTGTCCTGAGGGCAGCGTGCGCTGGTAGTGAGATTCCGACAGTGCAGGAAGGATCTGACTGGGAGGGCTCCCCTCACCGCCAGCCAAGCCAGCCTTGGTGTTTGTTGGTGAGTTCTGGCGATGAGGCATTTTGCCAGACAAGCTGGGCATTCTGCTCTGGGAACCACGCCACCGGATCCATCGGGTCCTTTCCCTGCAGTGCCTGCAGGACGTTCCGTGCTGTCCACTGCCCGATGGACTTGTGGTCAAAGGTGTTTGTCCGGAAGAACCTTTCCACGAATGACAGATGGTGCGGCAATTGCTCATCCTTCGCAACACCGGGGACAGGTAGAACCTCAGCAGGTAGTGACACTTGGTGCCCACGTGCCTTGGCTCTACGCTCCGCATGATGCAGCCACACACGAAGGTGGCCATCAGGGTGAGGGCGACGTTGGGCACGCTTTTACCCCCGTCGTCTGCCGACTTGTGCATTGTGGCCCATCGCACCCGGTCCATCCTCGACCCCCAGATGAACCGGAAGACGGCCCGGGTGATCCCGGCGGCGTAGGCGCCAAGTACAGCAGCCACGAGAGCACATCACACCTAATGACTAAATTTTTCCCGTTATATAGAGGGAGCGTTGCTTCCACAGCCCCAGTTTCTTCCCCACCTTGGCTATCCGCTCCAGCCAATTCCTGTCACATGCCTCAGCCCCCCCGAACCAGATCCCCAGCACCTTCAAAAAGTCAGGCTTGATGGTGAAGGGGATGGAAGATCGGCCGGGCCAGTTGCCAAAGAGCAAGGCCTTGCTCTTCCTGTGGTTCACCCTGGCTCCCGTGGCCGACTCAAACTGGTCGCAGATGCTAATCAATCTGCGGACCGACCCTGGATCCGAGCAGAAGATGGCGACATCGTCCATGTACAGGGAGGTTTTCACCTCAGTGCCCCCACTGCCTGGCAATGTCACTCCTCTTATGCTCGCGTCCTACCTGATGGACTCGGCAAAAGGTTCAATGCAGCAGACGAACAAGATGGGACAGAGGGCAACCCTGCCTGACTCCAGACCTGACAGGGAAGCTGTCTGATTCCCACCCATTGATTTGGACTGCACTATAGATATCGGTGTAGAGCAGTTGGATCCAATTTCTGATTCCCTCCCCAAAGCCCATTTTTGATTTTGATTTGATTTTGATTCAATTTATTGTCATTGCACTTTTCAGTGCAACGAAATGGTTTAGCCTGCAGTCATAACATAGAATAAATAACAAAAACACACACTCAACACAGTTTAACATCCACCACAGTGAGTCCACCAGGCACCTCCTCACTGTGATGGAAGGCAAAAAGTCCCAAAGTCCATGTCTCTTCCCTCCTTGCTCTCCCTCTGCGCTGAGGCGATCCAGGCCTCCGATGTTGTGACCCCGGCGGGTGATGGTAAGTAAGTCCCGCGGCTGAATCCGAACGGGCCGGTTCAAACTCCGCGGCCCAGGGCGGTCGAAGCTGCCGAAGCTGCCGCCCTCCAGTCCAGCGGACGCAGCTGTTGTTGCGGGAGCTACGGAAAAACAGGTCACCAACCTGTGACCTGCGAGCTCCCGACGATGTCGTCCACTGGCCCTCGCCGAGCCCCCGAGGCTCCGAAGTCGGGTCGGAAGTCAGGTCACAATGCCACCACAGCCCCGAAGTCGGCCAGCCCCGCGCTGGAAAGTCCCGGCTGGCTCTGCCTCCCGAGCTCCGAGGTCGGTCCCAGTTGGAGGCCGCCAGCTCCGCGATAGGCCTCAGCGCAGACGGAGACGGAGACGGGGGATACGGCAAGAAAGGCCGCATCCCCCCCGAAGGAAGAGCCAAAAAACATGCTTCTCCCACCCCCCCACACATACACAACTAAAATAAACCAAAACAAACCGCAACAACGGGACAAAAGAAAACAAAAAAAGAAAAGACAAATGGACTGCTGGAGAGCTGCAGTCGAAGGCCTTCTCCTGGTCCAAGCTGACTAGGCAGGCATCCACCCATCTGTCCTGCACGTAGGCAATAGTATCTCTCAGCAGCGCCAGGCTGTCTGAGATTTTCCTGCCAGGTACAGCACAGATTTGGTCCGGGTGGATCACCCGTCCCAGAGCAGACTTGACCCGGTTGGCGATGGCCTTAGACAGGATCTTGTAATCAACATTCAACAATGTGATGGGTCTCCAATTCCGTATATCCTTCATCTCCCCCTTCTGCTTGTAGATTAGCGTGATGCTGCCCTTTCTCATGGAGTCTGACATGCTGCCGGCTAGAAGCATGTCGTTGTACACTTCCAGCAGGTCCGGGCCCACCCAGTCCCACAGAGCCGAATAGAAACATAGAAAATAGGAGCAGGAGTAGGCCATTCGGCCCTTCGAGCCTGCACCGCAAATACAACTCGGCCGGTAAGCCATCGCTTCCGGGCGTTTTACTCGAGTCAAAGGAACAGATGGAGCCAGTCAGCTCCTCTAGGGTCAGTGATAGGTCCAGACTCTCCCGCTTGCTGTCCTCCAAGACCTCCATGATAGACGACAAGAAGTTCTGGGAGGCGCTGCTGTCTGTGGTCTTTCTGATGTACAAATACGTATAAAAGGATTTGCAGATCCTCAGCATGTCCGTCTGCAATGATGTTACCGAGCCGTAGGCTGTTCTTCACAGCGCTCCCCCTGTGAACCTTATGGATGAAGAAACGTGAGCACGTCTCATTCTGCTCCACGTGGCGGACCCTGAATCGGAAGATAATTTTGGAGAATTCAGAGGTAAAGAGCCGAGCTTGCCTACCCTTCAACAATCTAAGTTCCTCCCTCACATCCACCCCTCTCGACTACAGAAGGAACAGTTGCTGCAAATCTGTGTGGAGTTGACACAATTCCCTCTGACTCTTTCTTGCTCTCTGAACCCCTTTAAATATGAAGAACCTCTTAATGTTCTCCTTGGTTGCTTCCCACCAGGGAGTCAAAGAGGGGCTTCACCGTTCTCCAACATGCGTACTCCCTCTTTAGCTCCTCAATGTTCTCTGGGGTCAACAGCTTCGCCTTTAACCTCCACGTCCCTCTGCCTGCCTTCCGGTCCTCCTGTAGGTGACAGGAAGCCTGAAGGAGGCAGTGGTCAGAGAAGAACACCAGCGTGAGGTCGGTATGTCTGACCGTGACGGCCTTTGACGTGAAGAGGAATACTATCCGGGACCAGACTGAACCGTCTGATCTCGACCAGGTGAACCGCGACTAGGACCCGCCTGCAGGGTCGCTGAAGGCGTCGCACAGCTTTGCGTCATTTACCGTCTCCATCAGGAGCTTGGAGGTGCTGTCCAGTCTGTGGTCGGCACTGCCGGATCGTCCAGCCGCATCGATGATGCAGTTGAAGTCACCAGCCAGAAAGAGCGGCCAGGACGTGGCCAGCAGCGGTGGGAGCTGCTGGAGAACGGCCAGCCGCTCGCTCTGCACAGGTGAGGCATACACATTAATCAGCCGAAGCGGAGAGCCCCGGTACATTACATCCACCATGAGGAGACGCTCCCCCAAGCGCCTCCCTGACTTCAGTGATGGCGAAGCTCCCTCCCTGCAGCAAGATCCCCAGACCGGAAGCGCGACAGTCATTGCCCCCCGACCATACTGACAGTCCGTGGGGCCACCATCGCAACCACCTGCGATAGCAGCGGAGGTGTGGCAGCCCGCACTCCTGCAGAAAAGTCACGTCCGTCTTGACCTTGGCCAGGTACTGCTAGGCGTTCACACATCGCGCAGTGTTCTTCACACTGTGCACGTTTAATGATGCCAGTTGTAGCTCCATTGTCCTTTAGAGTCACTGACCGTCATCTTGTCCCCTCATGCCCACCGGTTTGGTGAATTGCAGCACCGTTTCGGGGCTCAGGCACTGGGTGCCGGCATCCTCAAGGAGGGGGGTCTCCTCTGGCGAAGCCGGAGTTGTCGTCGGAGGGACCCTCCTTGTTCCACCCTCTTCTGGGCGCACCATCCCCTCCGTCTCCTGTAGCTGGGGTACGGTGGCTGATTCAGTGCTCCCGGTCTCCAGGAGCTGGGGCCCATTGGCTGCTGCACTGCTCCCGGTCTCCCGGAGCCGGGGCCCATTGGCCACTGCACTGCTCCCGGTCTCCTGGAGCTGGGGGACAATAGGCTTTCCCTTGTCGGTCTCCTCACCCGTTTTCTTCCTATGCCTCTGTCGTCGGGTCCTCGATGTCGCCTCATCCTCTGATGAGGAGAGGTTGCTGCGTCGGTCTGGGAAAGGACTCTTTTCTTCGACTTTCCCGAGCCCTCCGTCCTTGGCTCTTTGGGCAGAGCCCTCCGGAGTTCCTTCCTGTTCACCACCTGCCATTCCTCCTGCTGTTCCCCCTCTTCCATCGACTCTCCCTCCTGCACAGGGGGCTGGGGGTCGCCGTCTGGCGGTTGGGGGCTCGAGGTGGTCGGGCTGTCCTCATCCCTGTACTCCCTTTCTGCTGGGGTTTTGGCAGTGGTGGGAGGCGTCTTGCCCACCCTGGGGGTGTTAGAAACAGCCCCTCTTGTCGCCTGTGCGTAGGTGCAGGCTCTTTTAGGGCAGGCCCTGTAGAGTTGGCCTCGCTCCTCGCATAGGTTGCAGTTCTTGCTGAATTGGCAGTCCTTTGTCGCGTGGCCCTCCAGCTTGCAGTTCTTGCAGATAACTGCACTGCATTGGGCTGCCACATGCCCAGGTTTGTTGCATTTCCTGCACACCCTGGGTTGCCCCGCGTAGGTCATGTACACAGTTCCCTGCTCCCTCGACATAACGGGCCAGGAAGGTGAGGGCATCCACGACGGGCACATGTGGGTTAAACATGTGCACCGTGATCATCCGTTCCTTCTAGGTGGGGAGGGTGAAGAGCGGCTGCACCTTCAGCAGCGACAGCGGAGCTTCGTTCCTCTTCTCCCAGAAGTCATTTATCAATTTCTGCCTGTTGGATACTTGAAGGTTACATCCATTACCCGGGAAGTCCTGGAGGCAGTAGATGTCCTTGGCCTCGAATTTGCAGGCCTCAAGCAAAACCTTCCTCATGAACAGATCCCGTGAGAAGGGAGTCCCCTCTCTGAGGTCCTTCACGCTCACTCGCAGGGTTTTGCGGATACCCTGTCCTCCCGCTCCAGTTGCTGCTGCCATTGGGACTGGATGAGGTGTTAGGTTGGTTACCCAACCAGCTTGAATCCACCTCTAAGGCAGCAACTGACAGACTGCTTGTCACCGACGTGACCTTGAACTTCGATCCGTCCGAGATCCGCGATCCACGACCCTCGTCCCAGGAGGGCCACCAGAACTGTTCTGATAAGAACTGACAGTCTCTCCTACTCAATAAGAACAGATACTAAACTTGATCGCAACAACCAACCTGATCTCCCGGTGGCTCAGCACTTCAACTACCCCTCCCATTCCGAATCCGACCGTTCTGTCCTGGGCCTCCTCCATGGCTAGAGTGAGTCCCACCGCAAATTGGAGAAGCAGCACCTCATATTTTGCTTGGGTAGTTTATACCCCAGCGGTATGAACATTGACTTCTCCAATTTCAAGTAGTCCATGCTTTCTCCCTCTTTCCCCTCCCCTTCCCAGCTCTCCCACAGCCCACTGTCTCCACCTCTTCCTTTCTTCTTCCTGCCCCCCCCCCCCCATCCCCACATCAGTCTGAACAAGGGTCTCGACCCGAAACATCACCTATTCCTTCAAAAAACCATGGAGTATGTGATTTAATATATTAGTATCCAACTAATATCTATATAATTAAAACTTAAATCTTGACCACTTCCTGTTTGCACTGCATATTGATTTTAGAAAAAACGCTACCACTTACAGCTGTGAATTTTTTCCATCTTACTCAGAGCCCTTTCCGCTGCGCAGGACAAGAGGATCTTTCCCAACGATGAAAAATAAAAGACTTAATAATGTTTAAAAAATGTTGAGATTCTCTCTCCTGTCAATCACGCCATGAAGGCCACGCCCCTTCCGGTGGGAGGGGGAGGGCCTATAAAACCCAGAAGTGTGGACTGCCTCAGTCTCTGCAAGATGGGGGTGGGAGAGGTCACAACTCTCAGTCTGAGCTGTGAATAACACCGAACACATGTCTACTAAACTGTGAGTGGTTTTACTGACCTGTGAGTGCCCTTAATGTAGTTGGAAATTGTAGTTTGAAAATGCAAAAGTGGTGTTGGTTTGAAAATGCAAAAGTGGTGTTGGTTTGAAAATGCAAAAGTGGTTTTGGTTTGAAAATGCAAAAGTGGTGTTGCCTTTGAAAATGCAAAAGTGGTGTTGCCTTTGACAATGCAAAAGTGGTGTTGCCTTTGACAATGCAAAAGTGGTGTTGCCTTTGACAATGCAAAAGTGTGTTGCCTTTGCCTTATTGAAAAGTGGTGTTGCCTTTGCCTTATTGAAAAGTGGTGTTGCCTTTGCCTTATTGAAAAGTGGTGTTGCCTTTGCCTTATTGAAAAGTGGTGTTGCCTTGCCTTATTGAATAGTGGTGTTGCCTTATTGAAAAGCGGTGTTGCTTTCTATATTAAAAGTCTAATCTTGACCACTTCCTGTGTGCGCTGTATATTGATTTTAGAAAAAACGCTGCCACGTACGGCTGTGATTTTTGACCATCTTACTCAGAGTCCCCCTCCGCTCATCAGGTGCCATAGATTTTTCCCATTGATGAAAAATAAAAGAGTTATTAGTGTTTAAAAAATGTTGAGATTCTCTCCCCTGTCAACATAGCATGAAACTGTACTTGAATTCAGTGGCCTTGCACCCTGCCTGAAGTGGCATGAAACTGCACATGAATTCGGAGGCCTTGCACCCTGCCTGAAGTGGCATGAAACTGCACTTGAATTCGGTGGCCTTGCACCCTGCCTGAAGTGGCATGAAACTGCACTTGAATTTGGTGGCCTTGCACCCTGCTTGAAATGGAATTTCAAGGTATAGCCGTGTCAACTGCCAGCCCATCTGCCGTGAGTGAGTGGGCTGCCAGCGCACCAGGCTTGAGTGGCTGAGGCGCCAGCCCAAGAATCCATTCGGCCCACAATGTCCATACTAGCCCTCTGGAAACCAGTCCCTTCAGCCCACAACACCCATACTAGCGCTACAGAAAGTCCCCCCCGCTGGCCACCAATATTGGAATTGGTGGAGAGGTGGAATATTGCGTTGGGGGACCAGCCCTCCCGTGTGAAGCTGGGACCAACGGGTCCCACTTAGTCGAGTAACTTTCTATAACTCTGCCCGACGAAAGCTCACAATACCACCAAATGTCAACTTTGCTAGCTAAATTGCTACACAAAGTAAAGTTACAGTTCAACAGTTGCTACGGGATCCTCCAGTGTTGCCATTTATAAATTTATGATCCCACTATCTCGTCTTGTCTTCCCTAAAAGGTTATATTATAGTAAATTTGGGACATATCCTGCTACTTTGAAATTAGAAAACCATAGGTAGAGAGAAAAAAAAAATCAAATTTCCAGCTCCACTACCATTAAAACCAATAAGAGCTTTACGAACCACTTTAATGGCAATGCCTTTTTTAAGTATCGGAAAAAAATATAAATATCTGAATAAATTGTCATTCACCCTTCATTCACCCCTCTAGTTTAATTCACCCCAAAATAATTTAATTTGCCTTTGGGTGAACCATTCGCCAGTTTAAGAAGCACTGATTTAAGGTACAGACAAACTAAAGTATAGTCAAAAAGAACAAAGTGTCATCAAAACATCTCAACTAAATTAGAATTTTATGATCAATATTCCACACAGCACTCTTTGATCAAAGAAAACATCAAGCCGACCAGCGGACCAAATGGACATGGACAACTTTACAAAATGGAGATGAACACTCAGAGTAAGTCCCAATGGCCCACAGCAGTCATGGCCTCCAGATAAGGAGAAAGTGATGTTTGGATCTTTTTAGATGGATTAATTTTATTCTGTCATTTATTTTGTCTGGAGTATATTAACAGTGGCTAAGACACGCTTGTTCTTGCTGAGAGTTTGCTACAAATATTAAAAACAGATCAAAAACTGGCCATTATCAAAATTGTTGAATACTTTGGGGACAGCTCTGGTAATAAATATGGAAATGCAAACTCATTACTTGTGCTGTTCCTCAGTCCATAGATACAGTGCCCTCCATAATGTTTGGGACAAAGACCCATTGTGTATTTATGTGCCTCTGTACTCTACAATTTGAGATTTGTAGTAGAAAAAATCTATGTGGTTAAAGTGCACATTGTCAGATTTATTTAAAGGTTTTTTAATACATTTTGGTTTCACCATGTAGAAATTACAGCAGTGTTTATACATAGTCCCCCCATTTCAGGGCACCATAATGTTTGGGACACAGCAATGTCATGTAAATGAAAGTAGTCATGTTTAGTATTTTGTTGCATATCCTTTGCATGCAATGACTGCTTGAAGTCTGCGATTCATGGACATCACCAGTTGCTGGGTGTCTTCTCTGGTGACGCTCTGCCAGGCCTGTATTGCAGCCATCTTTAGCCTATGCTTGTCTTGGGGCCTAGTTCCCTTCAGTTTTCTCTTCAGCATATAAAAGGCATGCTCAATTGGGTTCAGATCGGGTGATTGACTTGGCCACTCAAGAATTTACCATTTTTTTACTTTGAAAAACTCCTTTGGTGCTTTTAGCAGTATGTTTGGGATCATTGTCTTGCCGAATGAACCGCATGCCAATGAGTTTTGAGGCATTTGTTTGAACTTGAGCAGATAGGATGTGTCTATACACTTCAGAATTCATTATGCTACTCCAATTGGCAGTTGCATCATCAATGAAGATAAGTGAGCCAGTACCTTCAGCAGCCATACATGCCCAGGCCATAACACTGGGGTTGCCAACTGTCCCATATTAGCCGAGACATACCGTATATTGGGCTAAATTGGTTTGTCCCATACGGGACCGCCCTTGTCCCGTAGTTGACTGCTACTACTCGGATCGAGGGGACTGTCAAGTCGGAGCGCCGCGTCCGGCCCCGCCTCACCCTTGCCAACATAGTGCAGCCCATGGAGTGTAGCAGCAGCGCCGCCAGTGGCCCCGTCAGTCGGCAGCCCAGCCAGCTGTTCGACCTTCGGACTTTTGCTGATCGCCGACACCACCACCCCTCCTTCTCATGGCTGATCATCGGTTAATGAGTTGGATGGGGTGCCGGACTTTGTGCGCCCTGTTAAGCCCGGGCAAAACTCCCCAGCTGGCCCGCCGGCTGGGCTTTGTGTGCAGTCTACCTTGGCATTTACCTGGACAGTAAACTGCACTGGTCCAGGAATGCTGAGGAGCTTTATAAGAAGGGACAGGGCCATCTGTACTTTCTGAGGAGGCTCCTCTCTTTCAACGTCTGCACTAAGATGCTGTAGATTTTCTATCAATTGGTGGTGGCCAGAGATATCTCCTTTGCCGTCGTATGCTGGGGTAGCAGGGCGAAGGCTGCTGCGGCAACAGAATTAACAAGCTCATCAGGAAGGCTGGCTCCGTCCTGGGGGTGGAGTTGGATTCACTGGAGATAGTCTTGGAGGGGAGGATGCTCCTCAAACTGTGGAGCATCTTGGACAATACAGCTCACCCCCTCCTTGACACAGTGGTCAACCTGAGGAGCACATTCAGCCAGGCTATCAAAATATGGAGGGGACCGGGGGACATGGGAGACACAATTTTTTGGCAGCCGCGCGCGCATGCGCACACTCACACACACATGCGCGAGGCTTCGGAGGCTCAATCCAGCGCTAAATGCAGCTCAACTCTGCCTGTCTTGCCGGGTTAACCTACAAGCCCTGACTGGACTGACGGGAAACCAGCGCTGCTTCTCCGCGCTGGCCATATTTCCCGCAAGCCCAGGCAGGTTAACCTGGCGGGACAGGCAGAGTTGAGCTGGATTTAGCGCTGCTTCTCTGCGCTGGCTGTGGGCCTGGGGGTACAGCTCGCGTCTGACTCCCGACCTCTCTGGCCACCCGTGGGGGGGGGGAACTCGGGTGGGGACGGGACAGCGCCGGAGAGCCGGCCGGGATCGATCCTGGCTGTGGATGAGGTGCAGGTCTGTGCCATGTCTCCCTCCTCCAATCACCGCACTCTATCCTCAGTCCCACCACCCCCCCCCCCACTCCTCCCTCCTCCAATCATCGCGCTGAATTATCACGTCCCGCCCTCATTGCCTGCTGACCGACGTCTCTCTCATCTCATCTCGATCAGCAGTCCCACCTCCACTGTCTCGCAGAAAGCGGAGATTTTAAAATCCGGATGACAAAAACTGCTGGCAAATTCATTTCACTTGACGAATATAACTGATTGTATTGATTGTATTGTGTATATATACACAATATATATATATCAGTCTGAAGAAGGGTTTCGGCCCGAAACGTTGCCTATTTCTTTCGCTCCATAGATGCTGCTGCACCCGCTGAGTTTCTCCAGCACTTTTGTCTACCTATATATATTGTGAGTATATATATATATTGTGAGTATATGTGTATATATACATACTGAACTTTTCTTTTCTCTCTCTCTCATTTATCATATCATACTATGTTTACATATTCTGCTGCAGTAAGTAAGAATTTCATTGTTCTATCTGGGACATCTATATAATTAAAAGTCTCATCTTGACCACTTCCTGTCTGCGCTGTATATTGATTTTAGAAAAAAAACTACCATATATCGCTATGATTGTGCTTGAAACTGCAATGGCAATGGAAGTTAAATGAAAATGCAATCAGCTGTTCGGCCTGCCCTGTGCTTGAAACTGCAATGGCAATGGAAGTGAAATGAAAATGCAATGAGCTGTTCGGCCTGCCCTGTGCTTGAAACTGCAATGGCAATGGAAGTGAAATGAAAATGCAATGAGCTGTTCGGCCTGCCCTGTGCTTGAAACTGCAATGGCAATGGAAGTGAAATGAAAATGCAATCAGCTGTTTGGCCTGCCCTGTGCTTGAAACTACAATGGCAATGGAACTGAAATGAAAATGCAATCAACTGTTCAGCCTGCCCTGTGCTTGAAACTGCAATGGCAATGGAAATGAAATGAAAATGCAATCAGCTGTGCGGCCTGCCCTGTGCTTGAAACTGCAATGGCAATGGAAGTGAAATGAAAATGTAATGAGCTGTTCGGCCTGCCCTGTGCTTGAAACTGCAATGGCAATGGAAGTGAAATGTAAATGCAAAGAGCTGTTCGGCCTGCCCTGTGCTTGAAACTGCAATGACAATGAAGTGAAATGAAAATGCAAAGAGCTGTTCGGCCTGCCCTGTGCTTGAAACTGCAATGGCAATGGAAGTGAAATGAAAATGCAATGAGCTGTTTTGCATTCCCTGTGCTTGAAATTGGAAATGTAAATGTAAAGGCAATGAGCTGTTTGGCCTGCCCTGTGCTTGAAATTGAAATGGAAATTAAAAGAAATGAGTTGTTTGGCATGCCTGAAATGACTAATTTCGGCCCACAAGGCCCCTATTAGCCGAGAAACCAGTCCCTTTTGCCCAAAATATCCGTATTAGCCCAGGAGGAGCATTTTGCCGCAAAAGGACCGTGCCTGGCCAGGAAAAGTCCAGAAAAAGTGCCTTTCACTGAGATTTCACAGATTTTTTTAAAGCGCCCCTTCGGCCCATCAGGCCTGTACTAGCCCAGCAGGAGTCCCTTTCGCCCATCAGTAAGTATTCCCCCTGCAAGTATTAAACCTCACCCCAGAATTTTTCTCCCTCCGTTCATTGGCACCCTGTGAGATCCAGGCCGGGATGGACTTTCCTCCTTCTTTGCTGTGATCTGCAGAAAAAGATGAAAAATGTCTAAAATTGATTCTCCACCCTCTCCCCCTTCTCTCTCACAGAGTCTCTCACCTGTTTAGGGGCAGAATTTCTGGCAGTTACTGAGCTGCCAGCCCACCAGGTCTGAGTGACTGAGCTGCCAGCCCACCAGGCCTGAGTGACTGAGCTGCCAGCCCACCAGGCCTGAGTGACTGAGCTGCCAGCCCACCAGGCCTGAGTGACTGTGCTGCCAGCCCACCTGGTCTGAGTGACTGAGCTGCCAGCCCACCAGGCCTGAGTGACTGAGCTGCCAGCCCACCAGGTCTGAGTGACTGAGCTGCCAGACCAAGAATCCATTCGGCCCACAATGTCCATACTAGCCCTCGGGAAACCAGTCCCTTCGGCACACAGCATCCATACTAGCGCTCCAGAAAGCCACCCCCCACTGGCCACCAATATTGGAATTGGTGGAGAGGTGGAATATTGCGTTGGGGGACCAGCCCTCCCGTGTGAACATGGGACCCAACGGCTCCCAATTAGTCTAGTATGACAATAAAACACTCTTGACTCTCTTCACTCTTGTATTGACTGGAATTTAGAAGGATGAGAGAGGATCTTATAGAAACATATAAAATTCTGAAAGGATTGGACAGGCTAGATGCAGGAAAAAAATTCCCGATGTTGGGGGAAGTCCAGAACCAGGGGTCACAGTTTAAGAATAAGGGTAGGCCATTTAGGAGTGAGATGATGAAAAAAGTTTTCACCCAGAGAGTTGTGAATCTGTTGAATTTAGAAGGCAGTGGGGGCCAATTCAGGGGATGTTTTCAAGAGCGTTAGATTTCGCTCTTATGGCTACAGGAATCAAGGGATATGGGGAAAAATCAGGAACAGGGTACTGATTTTAGGTGATCAGCCATTATCAGCTGGCTTGAAGGGCTGAATGGCCTACTCCTGCCCCTATTTTTCTATGTTTCTATGTTTTTGCAGGTTGCCATATTTACAGCAATGATGGAAACAACGGAAGGGAGAAATGGAATTCAGTGGACAATGTGGGAGCAGCAAGATGATCTTGACTTTGCAGACGACATAGCTCTCCTTTCACACACACAGATACAAATGCAGGAGAAGACGAACAGACACGCACAAGCTGCAACAAAACTTGGTCTTACACCCAATGGGTGTGACTGGTGGTGCCGCGAGCCGGTAGCCTCGCCAGCAGCTGTTCGTCCTTTCCACTTTTTTTTTGTTTTTAGTATGTCTAAAAGTGTGTTTAAGTGTGTGGGGGTGGGGGTGGGAATTGGGGGAATGTTTTTTAGTCCCTTACCATGGTGGAATGTGACTTTTCTCCTAGTTGCATTTCGCCCTCCCTCGCGGCCTAACAGCTTGGATTGGTGCGGCCTTTCCCGGAGTCGGGTCCAGAGCTTCAGCAGAGGGTGCAGTGCGGACTTTCCATCGTGGAGCCAGGCGATCCCTTGCCGGGGGTCGCCAGAAGAAGTGCTCCGACCGCCGGCCTGCGGACTATGACATCTTGAAGCCGTGGTCTGCGGAGCTTCTAGCCGCGGGTGCGGCATGGATTTTCCATCGTGGAGCCAGGCGATTCCTTGCCGGGGTCGCCAGAAGAAGTGCTCCGACCGCCGGCCTGCGGCCTATAACATCATGAAGCTCTGGTCTCCGGTAGGAAGCGGCTGATTCGGGTCCTCCAATCTGCGGAGTGTCCATCCCGACGTCGGAGTTTCGAGCATTCCGACGAGAGGGCCATCCGTAGCGGCGACTGTGGAGGGTTCATGGCCCCGACCACGGATGAACAAAGGAGGAGGACTGACAAAGTTATTGCCTTCCACCACAGTGAAGAAAGTTGATTCCACTGTGGTGGATGTTCATGTTATATTCTATTGTGTATTGTGCTCTTTTGTTTGTATGGCTGCATGGTAAGTTAAATTCCACTGTACCTTGTTGTATGGCTGCATGGTAAGTTAAATTCCACTGTAACTTGAACTTGAATACAATAATGACACAGGTGATGAGGATCCACTCCAAAACCAGCAACTCTGTCCTTATGCACAACACTGCTCTAGAGGAGGTAGAAACATTCACATACCTAGGCAGTGTTGTGGACATCACCAGAGGGGCAGAGGCAGACATAAAAAAGTAGAATCAATAAGGCTAGGCTGGTGTTCAACACCTGCCTTAGGAGAATACTTAAGATCTGGTGGAGAGACAAAGTAAGCAATGTGGACCTGTGGAAAAGAACAAGCCAGGAGCCCATTGACTTACAAATTTGAAGGAGAAAATGTAGTTGGATTGGACATGCCCTCCGGAAACCTGCCACAAACATCACCCGGCAAGCCCTGAAATGGAACCCCCAAGGAAAAAGGAAATGAGGTCACCCCAGGAACAGCCGGAGAAGAGGTGGCCAGACAGAAATGTCTGAGAGTGGGCTCAACTGGGGAGATCTCGAAAGAACTGCCAACAAACGAGTGAGGTGGAGGATATTTGTCAATGGCCTATGCTCCCTAGAGGAACAAAGGGCTTAAGAAGAAAAAGATAATTACAGCACATCTGTGGTATTCCCCGGATATTCTCCTCTACCTGGATGTGAGACGTGAGGTTGTGAACATGTGATTGTAATTTCCCTCCATCACATTTTACAACTTTACCGATACACCTTCCTTTCTGAAGACTGTATTTGTATTGATATGTTAAATCTGAGAAATGTTATTCTTTAGACTTCAATTATGATTTTCTTGCACTCCCTTGATCTGCCACATCTCAACATAAAATGAAGTAAATCAAATCTATAAAATAAATAAATGAATGTTTCCATGCCTA
Source organism: Malacoraja senta (assembly GCA_038087875.1). NCBI lineage: Eukaryota > Metazoa > Chordata > Chondrichthyes > Rajiformes > Rajidae > Malacoraja > Malacoraja senta. The sequence goes on along the minus strand of JAXLNO010000048.1, from coordinate 20,801 downwards.
GTCCTCCATCTCTCCGAAGCTAAAGAATGAACTTCCATTTGTGCCTCCCCTCCCATCCAACCAATATGAACCCCAACACCAAACTACTTCTGGGATGCTTTCATTGTCATAATTTAGAGAATATATCAGTCACTATCCATGCAGCAGACCCCTATAAACGTACTAATGTGACAGTGACCAAGTTGTCTGTTTGTGATAGATGTTAGGATAAATTATGCTATTAGGATAAATATTGGCTTCATGCTCTGCTGAACTTGAAAGGAGTATTTTGAATTCATTTACATCCATTTAAGAGAACAAACAAAGCCTTCATTTTATTATCTAAGCACAGACAATTTCTCCCTGTTTGTGCATCCCTATGGTCCTCCTGTCGCCCAGGTAAATCTGAAACGAACAATAAATATTTGTAATAATGTTTAATGTGATGTATTGAAAGTCAAACATTTTAGGAAGATTAGAATGTAGTAAATAAGATTTTTTATTTTTTATTTATATTTGTATAAATATTCAATTTATCTTTACCTATATGCCAAGCCACAGGGAAAAATGTTGAATATTTGGAATCGATTTCAGATGAATTCTGAGGAATAGTAAACATATTGTTTCGTCTCCAGTTTCCAACAGATCTTTTCTGCTCTTCCAGTCGTATATTTCCATGTTATAAATCCATCATTCCTAATTTATATTCTTAACAAATGTTTTTCCTAACATGCCTAAGAAAAATTGAGCATCGGCTGCAATTTGCGAGCCATTATTAAATACAGGTGTGGTGTCAGAAGACTGGAGGGTGGCAAATGTTCAAGAAGGCTGCAGGAAAAAGCCTGGGAACTACAGGCCAGTGAGCCTAATGTATGTGGTCGTAAAATTCTTCTTATCGAGTCCACACACAAGGTTAGAAGTTGTTCAGCCAGAGCTGAACACACTTCTCGGCATCTGCATACAATGGTGTCTGTCTTGCGCTTCTTGTGCTTCTTGTGCGTGGTGGTGGAAAGATTGGTGGAAACAGGGCCGCAACGTGAATGCTCTTTCCTTGACCCCGTCGGAAAGTTACAAGAGTGCAAGAGTGTATTCTGAGGGATAGGATATACATGCATTTAGATCAGGGGTCAGCAATCTTGTTCTGCACAGGGGCCAAACGCATGTCTGTGAGCGGATGGCGGGCCACATCTATCACGTGCACACATGGATCCCGCCCCCATCCCGCCCCGGATGGCAGGCAACAAATCACGTGTCACATAGATCCCGCCCCTTCGAGGACGCCACCCGGAGCACCGGCCAAAGATCATAGAGCGGAGCAAGATACTCCACTATGCAGTATATGCACTATGCAAAATATGCAGTATCAACAATGCCAACCATTTGCACAGGTTTGTAACTGAAGGTGCTGGGTACAAAGGCAAGGAGGTTGTGTTGAACTTCGTTAAAACATTGGTTTCATAAAGGCTGGGATATTGGGCACTGCACTGAACAGCGCGAAAGCACGGCAGAGAGCACAGACAAGATTTACTAGAACAATATAGGAAGGAACGGCAGATGTTGGTTTACATCGAACATAGACGCAAATTGCTGGAGTAATTCAGCGGGACAGGCAGCATCACTGGAGAGAGGAATGGGTGGCATTTCGGATCGAGCCCATTCTTCGGTTTTACATACTGTATTTCCCGGCAATGAAGACGCGCCTACGTCGAAGATGCACCCCCATTGTGAATCGCTAAATTTTGAAATGGGGGTGCATCTTCTAGGGTCACAATCTAGGGTTTGGTTTAGCGCTCAGGTCGGCTGGCAGGTCTGGCTGTAGCGCCCAGGTCGGCTTGCTTGCCCCAGGTCTGGCTGCAGTTCCCAGGTCACGAAAACTACCGGTAAAAAAACAGAGTGCTGGAGGAACTCTGCCCACCAATCCAAGAGAGGTGCAGGAAAAAAAATACGTCTGTTAGCCGGAATGGTTCCGGGGCGCGCTGAGCAGCAGGCACCCCAGCTGCTACTACACTTTTAGATGCTGGAAAAAAAAATTACCACTGCGGGCTAAATGAATGAGAAAATATATATATATATATACGACCGCGGGCCGGATGAATGCGGGTAGAAAACTCTGCCTGCGGGCTGGATGATTTCGGGTTACGGGGCCGCATTTGGCCCGAGGGCTGTAGGTTGTCAACCCCTTATTTAGATGGACATGTGGTGATTAAGGATAATCAGCATGGTTTTGTGCGTGGGAGGTCGTGTCTATCTTAAAGATAGCGGAGTCAAGGGATATGGGGAGAAGGCAGGAACGGGGTACTGATTGTGGATGATCAGCCATGATCATAGTGAATGACGGTGCTGGTTCAAAAGGCCAAATGGCCTACTCCTGCACCTATGAAAAACTGCTCTGGAAGGTTAGATCCCATGGGATCCAAGGAAAGACAGCTGAATGGATAGAAAGTTGACTTCATGGAAGGAAGCAGAGGATGATGATGGAAGGTTGCTTTTCGGACTGTAGGCCTGTGACTAGTGATGCGCCTCATTGTTCAGTGCTGGGCCCATCGCTAAGTCATCCATATCATGGATTTTGATGAAAACATACCTGGCATGATTAGCAAGTTTGCAGATGACACAAAAGTGGGTGGTTTTGTAGACAGTGAAGATGGTTGTCAAAAAATGCAGCAGGATCTTGATCGGTTGGGCAGGTGGGTTGAAGAATGGTTGATGGAATTTTACTGCAGAGAAATGCGAGGCGATGCAGTTTGGGAAGTCTAACATGGGCAGGACCTACACAGTGGTAGGGCTCTGGGGAATGTAGTAGAGCGGAGGGATCTAGGAGTGCAGTACTCGCAGGCAAGTGGGACTTGTGTAAATGGGGCCTGTTGGTTGATGTGGGAAAGTTTGTGGGAAAGTTTGGCTGAAGTGCCTGTTTCCACACTGCATGACTATGACTCTATGGCACTGCAGGAAGGGTGGTGGGATGGTGTTTAGAGGAGGAGAAATGATAAGTTAGAGCTCACTTGGAATGGCAAGAAATTATTGAGGAAGGGCAGGAAATGGGTAGGAATGGTTGGATCTGGAAAAATTAGTGGAGGGCTGTAATGGCTAAGGTGTTGGTCAGGCCGCATTTGGAGTACTGTGAGCATATTTGGGCCCCATATCTGAGGAAGGATGTGTTGGCTCTGGAGAAGGTCCAAAGGAGGTTTACAAGAATGATTCCAGGAATGAGTGGGTGAGCATATGATGAGCCTTTGACAGCACTGGGCCTCTACTTGCTGGAGTTTAGCAGGTTGAGGGGGGTCCTCATTGAAACTTACAGAATTGTGAAAGGCATAGATAGAGTGGATGTGGAAAGGATGTTTCCACTGGCGGTAGAGTCTAGGACCAGAGGTCATAGCCTCAGAATTAAAGGGCGCTCTTTTAGAAACGAGGTGAGGAGAAGCTTCTTTAGTCAGAGGGTAGTTAATCTGTGGAACTCATTGCCGCAGAGGTCTGTGGATATTTTTAAGGCAGAGAAAGACAAATTCTTGATTAGAACAGGTGTCAGGGTTATGGGGAGAAGGCAGGAAAATGGGATTAGGAGGCAGAGATCAGCCATGATTGAATGGCATAGACTCGATGGGCCGAATGGCCTAATTATACTCCTATAACATGTGAACGTGAACTTGTAATATTGAAAGTTGGACATTGAGGAATGTGGTGGCAAGGATCAGTCCATTAAGAGTAGGAGGGCACGTAGCTGGGATATCAACTCTTCAGCGATTTTAGACATGGTTGGTTGGTGGGTTTTGTATTGAATTCTGACTTTGCGAGGAGGTACATCAGTCTTCAGAGGTTGTATTGAACATCAAGTATGATGTACTTGCCCGAAGACTGACATGGTCCAGATGAGGCTGATTCTCTTTAAGTCATGTAAAAGCACCTTTTAAAACCAACTCTTTGAAGTCAACATCATTTACAATCCATAGTTGCCTTTTATAGTAAAAATCTGTGCTCAATGACTTTCAGCAACATTGCGCAAGCTTGTTCATCATTCTCTGTAGTTTAGAAAATGCACAAACTCTGCATAAAGGACACAGTCACCAAATGTGTTCAAGCTTTAAATTAATCTTTTCCTATGGTGCAAAAACATATTGTGCTTTATAAACTATTTTCTGGATCTCAATGTTGCATGCTTTGAAATTGGGAATATTCAGTCAATATTGAAGGATCTGTTTTTTTTTTACAAGGCAGAAGTGGAATTTATCTAATACCAGTCATATCTGGATATCCTAAAATATTTTACATGCAACAAAATAATTTAAAATTCATTGTCATTATACGAGCAAATTTGGCAGTGAATAAGCAAGTTTGGTATTCCGATTGCGCATGCCCAGATCATACATCACTCGATACAAACATTCTCGGCAACTGTGCTGCTGCATGGACACAGACCTGCGTTTCATCCGTAGTCATGATCGAACCTGGGTGTCCGGCGCTGCAAGCGCTGTTGAATTGCTACTGGACCATCCCCGTCCCCGCTGAGTGTCCCATCTTTGTCTGGGGACGGCCGGAGATGTCCGGGGTGACCCTGGATTGAGAGGACACCGGCCCAGGCTTACAGCCAGCTTGGAGAAGAAGCGTTAACTCCAGCTCAACTCTGCCTGGCCCGCCGGGTTAACCGACAGCCCTGGATTAACGGGACACCGGCCCAGGCTTACAGCCAGCGCGGAGAAGAAGCACTAACTCCAGTGTGTGGGGGGTGGGATGGGGTGGTGTGGGGAGGGGGTGGGTTGGCGTGGGGGTGGTGTGGGGGGTGCTGTGGTGTGGGGGTGGGTGGGGTGGTGTGTGGGGGTGTGGAGGTGGGGTGGGGTGGTGTGGGGGGTGGGATGGTTTGGGGGGTGGAATGGTTTGGGGGGGTGGGGTGGTGTGGGGAGGAGGGGGAGGAACTTCACTCAGCGGCCTCAGGCCGCGGCACCACACAGCACCTCCCGACTCCACACAGCGGCTTCCCCCGACTCCACACAGCAGCTTCCCCCGACTCCACACAGCGGCAGTCCTGTAAAATAAACTATCCAACAAGTTAAACACATGACACAACAAGTGACAGGATTGGTCAAAGTCAGCATGGATTTATGAAGGAGAAATCATGCTTCACTAATCTTCTGAAATTTTTTGAGGATGTAACAAGTAGAATGGATAAGGGAGGGCAAGTGGATGTGGTGTATCTGGACTTTCAGAAAGCTTTTGACAAGGTCTCACACAAGAGATTAGTGTGCAAAATTAGAGCACATGGTATTGGGATTAGGTATTGACATGGATAGAGAACTGGTTGGCAGACAGGAAGCAAAGAGTAGGAATTAACGGGTCCTTTTCAGAATGACAGGCAGTGACAGTGGGTGCCGCAAGGCTCGTGCTGGGTCCCCAGTTTTTTACAATACATATTAACGATTTAGATGAGGGAATTAAATGTAACCATCAAATTTGCTGATGACACAAAGCTGGGTGGCAGAGTGATGGGCCTGTCCCACTTTGTCAAGTTGCCGGCAGTCGCCTGAAAAACCGGCAACTGGAATGGGGACTGTCAGAGTGGAACACAAACACATCGCAAAGGCGGGGGACAGGGCAAGCGAGGGAAGCACTGTCTGAAATTCACACGGTGCAAAGCCAAGGTGATACAGACACGCACCGTGATGAACAGGAAGGTTGGCGCTGTAATTAAGACGGCTAAAGCACAGTGTACAGTAAGTCCTTTAAAAGAGGGGGGAGAAGGAGGGAGAAGGAGTGGAGACAACCTTTAAGAAGCCAGACAATTTTTAAGAAGCCAGAGATACACGGCTGTGATGTTCGGCGGACATTTAACATTGGTTAACATCGGTTATCCTTGGTTCTGAAAATTACTGCTTACGTTTATTTCCCCAATGAGCCAATAAAATTCACCGGTCAGCACCAGCTACAACCTACAAGAACCTACGAGAATCTTCGACCTCCTCGCAACCCACTAGGACCTCCTGGCGACCCACCTACGGCACGGGAATTCGCACTACTCTCCATGGCGGCTTCATTCTAGTCACCGCTAATTTGTCAACATGTTGAAAAATTTGCGGCGACCATAATGAGGCCGCGACTAGTTCCCAGAATGCGGGAATTCCTCACGACCATGAAGGCGACTCCCCGGCAACCACCCGCGAACATGTGGCGACCATGTGACGACTGCATAGTCTGCAGTCGCCTAAAAAGTCGCATAATTCCTCCTATCAGGCAAATCAGACCAATTCTTAAAGATTTGGTCTCCATTTATCGACTTATTACAATCATGTGGTGCAACACAACCTTAGAAATTAATTGTGTCATAACCGGGTGAAGGGTGGGTAAAGATACGAAGGAGGCTTATCCCTTTCATTTTCTCTCTTTTCTTTCTTTTTTTTCCTTTTCTCTTTCTCTCTCCTCTATTCTCTCTCTTTCTGCTTATTTCACATCACCTTCTTTTTTTCTTTTTCGAGCTATATAATATTCTCTATCTCTATATTTCTTGCTTTTCTTACTCTTTTTTTTCTAATATTAAATTTAAAATAAGTTGTACATGAAATGTAATATGTTATTTATGTCTTATATTATTGTACATCACTTCTAATAAAAATATTAAAAACAAAAAAAAAATTGCATATATGGTGCAAGCCCATGAGCTGCGAGAAGGATGCTATGAGTCTGCAAGGTGACTTGGATAGGTTGGGTGAGTGGGCAGATGCATGGCAGATGCAGTATAATGTGGATAAATGTGAGGTTATCCACTTTGGTGGCAAGAACAGGAAGGCAGATTATTATCTGAGTGGTATCAGATTAGGAAAAGGGGAGGTTCAATGAGACCTAGGTGTCCTTGTAGGTACAGCATGTAGGTACAACAGGCAGTGAAGAAAGCTAATGGCATGTTGGCTTTCATTGCAAGAGGATTTGAGTTTAGGAGCAAGGAGGTCCTACTGCAATTGTACAAGGCACTGGGGAGACCACACCTGGAGTATTGTCTGCAGTTTTGGTCTCCTAATTTAAGGAAGGACATTCTTGCTATTGAGAGAGTGCAGCATAGGTTCACCAGGTTAATTCCCGGGATTGCGGGACTGACGTATAAGGAAAGATTGGGTCGACTGGGCTTGTATTCACTGGAATTTAGAATGATGAGAGAGGATCTTATAGAAACATATAACATTCTTAAGGGATTGGACAGGCTATATGCAGGAAAAATGTTCCCCATGTTGGGGGAGTCCAGAACCATGGGTCACAGTTTAAGAATAAGGGGTAGGCCATTTAGGACTCAGATGAGGAAAAACGTTTTCACCCAGAGAGTTCTAAATCTATGGAATTCTCTGCCACAGAGGCAGTGGAGGCCAATTCACTGGATGTTTTCAAGAGAGAGGTAGATTTAGCTCTTATGGCTACAGGAATCAAGGGATATGGGGGAAAAGCCGTAACGGGGTACCAATATGATCAGCCATGATCATATTGAATGGCTTGAAGGGCCAAAAGACCTACTCCTGCACCTATTTTCTAGGTTTCTATGTTTCTATGTCTCTGAAAATAACAATGATGTAATACTAGGATACCACAGGTTTTGCATTCTTATTTGGTTTCAAAATTCTATGAGCTATTTTCTCCATTAAAACTGCTTTTCTGCATTACTGTATTTCTACTTCAATTTTGTATTATCATGGCATCTTATGGGTGGAAATCCTGGGGGGACAGTGGGGACATTTCCCCTCCATGCTTTGAGAGATGGGGGACAATCCCCCTTCATGTTTTGTAATCCGGACTTTATCAGACGCTTTCTAAGGGTTGAATCGGCCCGTTCGCAGGGCCTTTCAGCACCCGGCGTGGCTTAAAATCAAACTGCTGCATCGAGGCGATCGAGGCAATCGAGACTCCCGATGTTGAAGCCACCGCCGGCCTATGAAAGGCCCCGCGAACCAGCCGATTGAAACCCCACGATTCGGGGCGGACGAAGCTGCTGTTGCTGGATTTCGGAGTCGATCACCAACCAGGTCAGCTTCTGATGTTAACGCCCACAGGGCCCACGGCCGAAGCCTCGCGTGTGTACACATGCGCGCGCGTGCGTGTGTGTGTGTGTGCGCATGCACGTGCGCGGCCGCCAAGAAATTGTGTCCCCCCATGTTTTGATAACGATTTCCGTGTCTGTCCACAATTATCAGCTTATTAACTAGTTATAGTGAATAGAATGACACCAAAATGTATAACACCAAACATGTTCTAAGCATAGAAACATTGGCTGTACAAAGATAGGAAATTAAGCATTAGACTCAGTTTTGTAAAATTCATGAGAAAGCATAATTAGTACTGTATTTCTCAGCCTATATTAATTGCAACAAAATATGTTATGCCGATTAATTTGATTAAAATGATTCTTTATCAACTATTTTAATTTGAAGGTATCTGCTCCTTTCTGTAAGAGTGATGCAGCAACAAGAATAATATTATATACAGCATTGTGGAGAAACTTACAGGTACTTTCTTAACTATGAATTACATAGATCATATGTGTATCTATTTAGAAACGCCGATAACTCTATTACACAAAACCCTTCTGTTTGGAACATCCTTCCACCTCATAAAAGCCATCTCTAAATAATTCTCTTCAACCAAATTTTGGATAACCTTCAATGTACACGGAATTTAATGCCTGCTCCAGTTTTTTTTTCTACAAAGTACCCACAATTCACGATTCCACAAAACACATGCTACATAGGTGATTTATTGGATTCTAAACTGCAGTTTTTCCACAAGTCTGTTAATTTCAATTTAGGCAGCATAGCTGGCACGGAAATCGCTATCAAAACATGGGGGACACAATATCTTGGCGACCGAGCGCGCACATACATGCACACACACACACGCACACGCTCGCATGCGCACACACGCGAGGCTTCGGCCGTGGGCCCTGTGGACGGTAACATCGGGAGCTAACCTGGTTGGTGACCGACTCTGAACTCCAGCAGCTTCATCCACCCCGAATCATGGGGTTTCAATCGGCCCGTTCGCGGGGCCTTTCATAGGCCGGCGGGAGCTTCAACATCGGGATCCTCGATTGTCTCGATGCAGCAGTTTGATTTTAAGCTGCGGCGGGCGCTGAAAGGCCCTGCGAACGGGCCGATTCAGCCCTTAGAAAACGTCTGATAAAGTCCGGATTACAAAACATGGGGGGATTGTCCCCACCTCTCAAAGCATGGAGGGGACGTGTCCCCCCCGTCACCCCCAGGATTTCCGCCCATGATTGTGGAACTTAAAAATGTTGCACGTCCCATACTGAAACAAAATCAATACAATCTGATTACATTATTTACAGTAATTATCCAGACCAAGGGTGTCAAAGCTTTCAATCTATTTAAATTGTGTAGGTAAATGGAATTCATCTGCAATAATCACACGTGCTATTTAACTGAATAGTACACAAACAAATCAGATGTCCAATTGCTTGTATAACATATTTTGGACTTCTAATTTGAAAGTTATCTGCCTGCTAAGTAGTGATGTTAATTTTAGTCAATTTCAACATTCCAAATACTCCAAAATTAAAAGAGCGAGTTTTTTGAGAGGGGGGGGGGGAGGTGGAGGGGGGGGAATTTGTGGGATTAAGCTCTCTACAGTTGCCTTCTAGTTTAGTATCAATGAAATAGGTAGTAATTTATTCGGCTGCATTTGGGGATTGATATGGGGCTGCAGCCAGACTTGTCTAACAAATTCTTGATCTGCCTTTTACCAAAATAATTCTTCTTCATCTGAGGAAGATGTTTAGGATTGAGGACTATTTGCTTCTACTTCAATTTTGTATGTTCAGAGGAGGCTAATGAGTTCAACATGAGAACCAAAGATTCTTCCACAAGTTGGCCAGGAGCAGGCAAGACAACGACCTCTAGCAAAATGAAGAAGCTGGTAATTGACTTCAAGAAGAGGGGTGGAACACATGGCCCAGCCTACATCATCAGTGCTGAAGTGGAGATGGAGATGACAAGAACATGAAGTTCCTATGTCAACAGAAATTTGACCTGGTCCAACCACATCAATGCTACAGCCAACATAGCACACCGACACCTTTACTTCCTCTGAAGACCTTCAGAGGAAGTAAAGGGGGGGGGGGGGTGGAGGGGGGGGAATTTGAAAATGGTCAGGATCTGTGGTTACACATAGTCCATCAGTGATAGGAGCAGAATAAGGCCATTCGGCCAATCAAGTCTACTCCGCCATTCAATCATGACATCTATTTTTCCTTCTTAACCCCATTCTCTTGCCTTCTCCCCATAAACCCTGATGCCAATATTAATCAAGAATCTATCTATCTCCACAGCCTTCTGTGACAATGAATTCCACAGATTCACCACCCTCTGACTACAGAAATTCCTCATCATCTCCTTCCTAAAAGAATGTCCTTTAATTCTGAGGATATGACCTCTGGTCCTAGACTCTCCCACTAGTGGAAACATCCTCTCCACATCTACTCTATCTAGGCCTTTCACTATTCTGTAAGTTTCAATGAGTTACTCCTCATCCTTCTAAACTCCATCCAGCGAGTTTAGGCCCAGTGTCGTGAAACGCTCATCATATGTTAATCCACTCATTCCTGGAATCATTCTCGTAAACCTCCTCTGGACCATCTCCAGCGTTAGCACATCCTTCCTCAGATATGGGGCCCAGAATTGCTCACAATACTTCAAATGACCAGCGCTTTCTGGAGCCTCAGCATTACATGTTGGCCTTCATAGCAAGAGGATTTGAATATAGGAGCAGGGAGGTTCTACTGCAGTTGTACAGGGTCTTGGTGAGACCACACCTGGAGTATTGCGTACAGTTTTGGTCTCCAAATCTGAGGAAGGACATTATAGCCATAGAGGGAGTGCAGAGAAGGTTCACCAGACTGATTCCTGGGATGTCAGGACTTTCATATGAAGAAAGACTGGATAGACTTGGCTTATACTCGCTAGAATTTAGGAGATTGAGAGGGGATCTTATAGAAACGTACAAAATTCTTATGGGGTTGGACAGGCTAGATGCAGGAAGATTGTTCCCGATGTTGGGGAAGTCCAGGACAAGGGGTCACAGCTTAAGGATAAGGGGGAAATCCTTTAAGACCGAGATGAGGAAAAACTTTTTCACACAGAGAGTGGTGAATCTCTGGAACTCTCTGCCACAGAGGGTAGTTGAGGCCAGTTCATTGGCTATATTTAAGAGGGAATTAGATGTGGCCCTTGTGGCTAAAGGGATCAGGGGGTATGGAGAGAAGGCAGGTACGGGATACTGAGTTGGATGATCAGCCATGATCGTATTGAATGGCGGTGCAGGCTCGAAGGGCCGAATGGCCTACTCCTGCACCTATTTTCTATGTATCTATACCTGTTTTTGTATTCTAGTCCTCTTGAAATAAATGCTAGCAATGCGTTTGCCTTCCTTACTACCAATTTGACTTGCAAATTAACTTTTTGGGAATCCTACACCAGCACCCCCAAGTCCTTTTGCACCTCTGAATTCTGGATTCTCTCCCCATTTAGAAAATAGGCTACACCTTTATTACTACTACCAAAATGCATGATTCCACACTTTTCTATGCTGTATTCCATCTGTCACTTCTCTGCCCACTCTCCCAACCTGTCCAAGTCCTACAGAGTCCTTGCTTTCTCTTCACTACCTGCTCCTCCCCTTATTGTATATCTTTATTGTCATTTCCTGAGTATTTGCATACCCAGAGGAAACAAAAAAACGTTCCTCAACCAGTGTCCATTTCAGTGTGCAGTAAAAAATAAATAGAAGTAAAAATACATATATGATGAACAAATTAACACTCTACTCTACTAAACATCAACAGGCGTTCCGATCGGCAGCGGCACAACAGTGGCTCTGCTGCAGTGTGTCCAGGTTGGTGGTTGGTGCACAATACTTTGGCAGGGGACAAAGTCCGTTTATCAGTCTTATAACCTGCGGGAAGAAGCTGAGGAGCATCCTGCTGGTTTTGCACCTAATGCTCCGGTACCTCTCCCCAGATGGCAGGATGGAGAATATGTGATGCGATGGGTGGTAGGGGTCTTAGATGATGGAGATGGCTCTGCTGATACATCTATTCCTGTATATGTCCAGCAGGAAAGGGAGTGGAGCACCAATAATCCTGCTGGCAGTCTTCACAATCCTGTCTAGTTGGTGCCGTTCGTACGCCTTGCAGCTCCCGAACCAGGAAGTGATACCGTGGGTTAATGTGCTCTCGATTGTCCGCCTATAAAAAGTTCGTAGGTGTGTAGTGGGGAGACCTGCTTTACGTAGTCTTCGGAGAGGGTGTAGTCGCTGCTGGGCTCTCTTGACCAGTGCTGTGGTGTTGGTCGTGGACGTCAGGTCATCTGACAGGTGGAGTCCTAGGAACTTCACGCTGTTGACCCTTTCCACATCAGCTCCATTGATGTGCAGAGGTGTATGGTGTTGTTTTCCCGCCCTTCTGAAGTCAACCACCATCTCCTTAGTTTTTCCCACGTTGAGAATGAGGTTGTGGGATTTGCACCATCCTGTGAGCAGCTCCACCTCCATCCTGTACGCCGACTCATCATTGTCACTGATGAGACCCACCACTGTTGTGTCATCAGCGAACTTGTTGATGAAGTTGTTGTTGAGTTTTAGCAGTATAGTCGTGTGTTAGCAGACTAAACAGCAGGGGGCTTAGGACACAGCCTTGGGGCGAGCCAGTGCTCACGGCTATGGTTTTTGATGTCCTACTGCCCACCCTGACTGTCTGCTGCCGTTGCGATAGAAAGTTCAGGACCCAGTTACATGTGCCAGCATCAACCCCCAATAGCTCCAACTTCTCCACCAGCTGCTGACCAGCCAAGGATAAATAGATAAATAGAATATGAAGGCTCTTCAATTCTTTCACCATGGCAAAATACAAACATTAAGTGTGGTCATTCAAGCGACTCAACTCATTGTCATTGACATAAAAGCTTTCATTCTTTCAGTGTCCAGTCGATGAGTTACAAGCAACGCAGGTACATATTCATGTAATATATCTGTAAAGTCTTCATGAATTTCTTGTGTTTCCTTATATTTGGTGCTTTAGAATATTATGGCCTGAAGATAAAAATTGTATAAACCATCTAGAACCATGCACCTGGCACACCCGATGTACTTTCCTTTCTCTGATTCTTGCTATGGCTCTCCTGACTCTCATTGTCTGTCCCCATATTCCTTCAACTCTGTATCACTTTCTTTCACTCACGGCCCCTCAGCTCACCCGCTTGCCATGCTTTCTCACTCACAGATATGTCCCCACATTCAGATTATCATAGCAACATGGTATCTTGTTTTTTTTTATTATTCCTTACACTTCTTAATTATTTTGTTGCTGTAGATTGGCTACTGCTTGTTAGCCAATTAGAATGCTTAGTAATTATAACTCCGCCTAATTATAACATTTATAGTGTAAGAACTCGCCCACTGCCTGCCAGTAGTAGCAGTAGTGAGAACGTGTGATGTACTGCTTAGATGATGTGGACCTGAACAATAAAGATGCTTGTGCTTCAACCTGTGTGAGTAAGGTATTTACATGTGTGGGATTAAGCTCTCTACATGTTGTCAGAAGTGGGATTCGAACCCACGCCTCCAAAGGTATTTACATGTGTGGGATTAAGCTCTCCACAGTTGCCTTCTAGTTTAGTATCAATGAAATAGGTAGTAATTTATTCGGCTGCATTTGGGGATTGATATGGGGCTGCAGCCAGACTTGTCTAACAAATTCTTGATCTGCCTTTTACCAAAATAATTCTTCTTCATCTGAGGAAGATGTTTAGGATTGAGGACTATTTGCTTCTACTTCAATTTTGTATGTTCAGAGGAGGCTAATGAGTTCAACATGAGAACCAAAGATTCTTCCACAAGTTGGCCAGGAGCAGGCAAGACAACGACCTCTAGCAAAATGAAAAAGCTGGTAATTGACTTCAAGAAGAGGGGTGGAACACATGGCCCAGCCTACATCATTAGTGCTGAAGTTGAGATGGAGATGACAAGAACATGAAGTTCCTATGTCAACAGAAATTTGACCTGGTCCAACCACATCAATGCTACAGCCAACATAACACCATTACTTCCTCTGAAGACCAAGGAACTTTTGGCATGTCTCCAATGATTCTTACCAATTTCTACAGACACACCGCAGAAAGCATCCTATCAGTTTGCATCACAGCTCGATATGGCAACTGCTCTGCCCAAGACCACAAGAAATTGCAGAGAAGTGTGAACACAGCCCAATCTGTCAATTCTAATGAAAGGTAATCAATTTCTAACATTTCTGCATTATGGCTGAACTGCTGAATATTTTTAGCATTTTCTTTGATTTCAGATTTGTAGACAATAGACAATAGGTGCAGGAGTAGGCCATTTGGCCCTTCGAGCCAGCACCGCCATTCAATGTGATCATGGCTGATCATCCCCAATCAGTACCCCATTCCTGCCTTCTCCCCATATCCCCTGACTCCGTTATTTTTAAGAGCCCTATCTAGCTCTCTCTTGAAAACATCCAGAGAACCTGCCTCCACCACCCTCTGAGGCTGAGAATTCCACAGACTCACCACTCTCTGTGAGAAAAGGTGTTTCCTCGTCTCCGTTCTAAATGGCTTACTCCTTATTCTTAAACTGTGGCCCCTGGTTGTAGACTCCCCCAACATCGGGAACATGTTTCCTGCCTCTATTGTGTCCAAGCCCTTAACAATCTTATATGTTTCAATGAAATCCCCTGTCATCCTTCTAAACTCCAGAGTGTACAAGCCCAGCTGCTCCATTCTCTCAGCATATGACAGTCCCGCCATCCTGGGAATTAACCTTGTAAACCTACGCTGCACTCCCTCAATAGCAAGAATGTCCTTCCTCAAATTAGGGGACCAAAACTGCACACAATACTCCAGGTGTGGTCTCATTAGGGCTCTGTACAACTGCAGAAGGACCTCTTTGCTCCTATATTCGATTCCTCTTGTTATAAAGGCCAACATGCCATTCGCATACTTCACTGCCTTCTGTACCTGCATGCTTACTTTCATAGACTGATGTACAAGGACCCCCAGATCCCATTGTACTTCCCCTTTTCCCAACTTGACGCCATTTAGATAGTAATCTGCCTTACTGTTTTTGCTACCAAAGTGGATAACCTCACATTTATCCGCATTAAACTTCATCTGTCATGCATCTGCTCACTCCCCCAACCTGTCCAAGTCACCCTGCATTCTGATAGCATCCTCCTCACAGTTCACAATGCCACCCAGCTTTGTGTCATCTGCAAATTTGCTAATGTTACTTTGAATCGCTTCATCCAAATCATTGATGTATATTGTAAATAGCTGCGGTCCCAGCACCGAGCCTTGCGGTACCCCACTAGTCACTGCCTGCCAATCTGAAAGGGACCCGTTAATCCCTACTCTTTGTTTCCTGTCTGCCAACCACTTCTCTATCCATGTCAGCACTCTACCCCCAATATCATGTGCCTTAATTTTGCCCACTAATCTCCTATGTGGGACCTCATCAAATGCTTTCAGAAAGTCCAGGTACACTACATCCACTGGCTCTCCCTTGTCCATTTTCCTAGTTACATCTTCAAAAAATTCCAGAAGATTAGTCAAGCATGATTTCCCCTTTGTAAATCCATGCTGACTCGGACCAATCCTGTTACTGCTATCCAAATGTGCAGCTATCTCATCTTTTATAATTGACTCCAGCATCTTCCCCACCACCGATGTCAGGCTAACATCTATAATTCCCCGTTTTCGCTATCCCGCCTTTCTTAAAAAGTGGGATAACATTAGCTACCCTCCGATCCACAGGAACTGATCCTGAGTCTATAGAACATTGGAAAATTATCACCAATGCATCCACGATTTCTAGAGCCACTTCCTTAAGTACCCTGGGATGCAGACCATCAGGCCCTGGGGATTTATCAGCCTTCAGTCCCATCAGTCTATCCAACACCATTTCCTGCCTAATGTGGATTTCCTTCAGTTCCTGTGTCACCCCAGATCCTCTGGCCACTACTATATCAGGAAGATTGTTTGTGTCCTCCTTGGTGAAGACAGATCCAAAGTACCTGTTCAACTCATCTGCCATTTCCTTGTTCCCCATAATAAATTCACCTTTTTCGGTCTTCAAGAGTCCAACTTTGATCTTAACTAATTTTTTCCTCTTCACATACCTAAAGAAGCTTTTACTATCCTGCTTTATATTCTTGGCTAGCTTACCTCATCTTTTCTCCCCGTATTGTCTTTTTGGTTATCTTCTGTTGTTCTTTTGGTTATCTTCTGTTGTTCCCGCAATTATGTTCATATCTCACCATTCTTGTACTTTTTCCACTCTCTTTATCCTCACTCAGCTCCTTCCATTTCCATTTCCTTCAGACAGATCAGCTGAAATGTACAGCTTTTCACCTCCCCACAAAGCTGGTACTGACACCATCTGTGTCACTTAGTCTCAGTTGGTCTCCTGTCTGTCTTCTCACTTTGGTCTCTTTTTTTTTCACTCCTTTCCTGTAACTTAAACATCTTTGACCGAATTTTTCCTCGTTCAGATGTAACATCATTGACAAGACACGTTAACTCTTTCTCTCTTCACCTGCCTGACCTTCTCTGTGTTACCTGCTGAGTATTTCTAGTTTTAACATTAAAGATTAATTTAAATTGCTTAATTAAAATTGGAATCTACAATGTTGCCTTTGCACTCTTATTTATGTATCATTAATATATAAGTTTTTATATGTCATGAAATGTCAGCAATTTTCGAAAAATTTGCTAGTTTGAAATTAGAATATCAATTCCCTTGCCACTGACCATTCCTCTCCTTGGGTTTTGTTTAGTACTGAACCTGGTTGCTCACAACATATTCCACCTCCCTAACACCATCCACCTGTATAATATTGCTTATCTCTGATCCTGCTTCAGTTAATCCACTGAAGCCCTCATCTGCGCCTCTGTTACCTCTTGACCTGACAACAAATGCTCAGTCTGAAGTTCAGTCTGAAGAAGGGTCTCGACCCGAAACATCACCCATTCCTTCTCTCCAAAGATGTTGCCTTTCTCACTGAGTTACTCCAGCCTTTTGTGTCTGTCTGCAAATGCTCCCCCTGATCAGCATCTTACCCTTGTTTAAATATGTTGATCAAAAAAACTTGGCTGTACTTGTCCTAATTTGCACAAAGCCCTTTTCGCGCACAGCTCATAAATTTGCTGAATTACATTGTCTTTGGTTCAGCCATAATTCTAACCTTGTCGACCATGTTTTAATCCCCTCCAAGGCTTCCCTATTCCTTTTGTTTATAACCTCTTCTAGTTCCATTAGCTTTCGTGATATCTGCATTCCTGTAATTATCCTATCTTGCATGTCCTTGATTCTCATCTTTGCATGATTTCAGCTGCCATGGGTTTAAGCTCTGAAATTATTTCTCTTAAATTTTCTACTTCTCACCTTTCTTTCCTTCCTTATGTTCTTCAACCCTACTTTTATGCCCAAGCTTTATATGACCAATCTTATCACGTTTGGTATTGAAGTGTTTTTGATAGTGATTCTGTGAGGTGCCTTTTAAAATCTAAAGTTAGATTTAATTAAAAAAATTGTTTTAACAAATCCAGTCAACGTCTGTTAATAAAAGAGATGTACAAATATACAAGAAAATATATTAAAAAACCTGAAGGAACTGAACTCAGGGTGTTCTAAAGAAAGTTAAATGGAACTAGCTTCTCTTTTTATGCACAACATGACATATGTTCAAATCTATCTATTTATATATCCTGGCAAGTGCCAATAATGTATATTTCCTATTAACCATTTCCAAGGAAAGCCATATTTAATCCAGAAATTAATATAGATACTTATTTAACAAGTTTCAATTTTGAATGCAACTTAAAAAATACAACTGTACTTATCTGATATAATCAAAGTTGACCATGGGATTGTTCTAGTAACCATTCAATGTGAAAAACCCCATAACACTATGGCTATGCCTAAATTCCCTTTTAAATGATTTACAAACTACCCTGTTCACCAAGTGTCAAAGCAGCAAAGAATCTGAAAATATTAATTATGGCAGTCATACTCACTTTAGTGAAATAACTTTAAAAACAAAAGCAGTGAGCATCTTCTCTAGCTTTTCAACAAATACATTTTGTGAACTATTACACTGATACCGAAAAAAGATAAAGATCTCAATGAGCCAGGATCATATAGAGCAATAGCTCTGCTAAATACAGACCAGAAAATATTAGCTAAAACCCTGGCAAGAAGACTAAGTAAATACGTTAGTAAATTAATACACCCTGATCAAACTGGGTTTATACCCAAGAGACACTCGTTCAACAACTTGAGACGCCTGTTTAATATAATGTACTCACATAGGACGATAAAAGAAGACTTATCAATCATTTCATTAGATGCAGAAAAGGCATTTGACCAAGTAGAATGGAAATATCTTTTTACAGTATTGCAAAAATTTCAACTAGGAGAAAGTTTTATTTCATGAATAAAGCTGTTATATAACAAGCCGACTGCCAGAATACTGACTAATCAAACACTCTCACCTAAATTTTAATTATCCAGGGGCAATAGACAAGGGTGTGCATTATCACCTCTGTTATTTGCCCTTGCGATCGAACCCTTAGCTGAAAGTATAAGAATACATCCGAACATTCATGGCTTTAATACTAAATATTCTAATAATAAGATATCGCTGTATGCAGACGACGTACTATTATATATTACCAATTCCCAATTTAGTATCCCAAACATACTAAATCTTACAGAAGAATTTGGTTCCTTTTCAGGGTATAGAATAAACTGGAACAAAAGTGAAATTATATCAATAAAACCTCAAGACCCGACACACCTAAAATTTCCCTTTAGAATTGCTACGGAAAATGTTAAATATCTTGGAGTTTACGTGACTAGAAAATACCCTTCTTTATTCCAAGCAAATTTTCCACCATTAATTACCAAACTAAATGCCCTTATTCAATTTTGGAAAACGCTTCCGATCTCCCTTAAATGTAGAATAAATGCCATAAAGATGATCTTCCTTCCACAAATCCTGTACCTATTTCAATCAATACCGATTTTTCTCCCTAAAAATGTTTTTAAAAAAACTCGATTCTGTGATCACAAACTTTACTTGGGATTACAAAACTCACAGAATTCATAAACGACATTTTTGTAAACCTAAAGAAATCGGCAGACTGGCTCTCCCTAATTTTTTTTACTATTACTGGGCAACGAATATTAAAAATTTAATCTTTTGGATGGACGATACATGCCAACAGGTAAACTGGCTAATAATGGAGAGGGAAGATTGTTTGCCTTTTAATATAGGCACGATTCTTCTCTCTCCAATAAATCTGAAGAAATCAGCATATGAGAAAAATCCGATAATCCATAGCACCTTATGAATCTGGAAACAGGTGAAATCAACCCTTAAATTGATAAATTTATCTCTTCTCTTACCAATCACCAATAATCCCTCGTTTAAACCGTCTACTTTAGATATGGCATTTATACAATGGGAAAGCTTAGGAATTAAAAAGCTGGGAGACCTTTATGAGATGGGGACTCTCCTCTCATTTCAAGAATTACAGTCGAAATATCATTCGAAAGGTAGCCAATACTTTAGATACCTTCAAATACGAGACTATGTGAAATCACACACACAAGACTGTCAATATATGGTTCCAGACATACTAGATGAATGCATGAATAGAAAGTCTGATTCAAATAAGTTAATATCGTACCTTTATAATACCCTTTTAAATTTACAAACTCCATCGTCGGAAACAATTAGGCAAGCTTGGGAAGATGAACTGGGCCTAACAATTTTAAAAGATAGTTTTAAATTGGAGGAATTGGGAGGAAAGCCTTCTATATATACACAACTGTTCTCTTAATGTTAGGCACTCGCTAATACAATTTAAAATACTGCATAGACTTTATTACTCAAAGTCTAAACTGAATAAGATCTTCCCAAATGTCTACCCTATTTGTGATAAATGTCTCCTTAAGGAAGCATAGATAACCCATTCTTTTGCCTCCTGTATAAAGTTTCACAACTTCTGGAGGGGAATTTTTGATATTTTTTCTAAAATACGTAAAATAAAATTGGACCCCGACATAGAATTGATCACACTAGCACGTCAGAAGCCTGTTCTGAGCTAACATTATTTCAAAGATGTTTCCTTAACTATGGCCTGATAACGGCGAAAAAACGAATACTTACATTTTGGAAACACACATCAGTCCCGACAGTGAAGATGTGGATTACAAACATGTCCGAGACACTACATTTGGAAAATATTAGGCTTGTCTTGGCAGAAAACCAGATCAATTTTTCAAGACATGGACACCCTTCACCGAATTCTTACAAGGATAGTATGGTGCAACACAAATTTAAATTTAAATCCGATTCTGGGTTGGGTGAGGTGGGTGGGTGGGGGGGGGGGGGGGGGCAGGTATATCTCCACTTTCCTTTTTTCTTTTTTCTTTCTTTTATCTCTACTTACTTTTCGGCTACACTACTTTGGTAGTCTAGGGGTCTTTTCTATGTGTTTTTTCGAGCTATCTTTTCACTTCTCACTTTTTCCCTCTCTTGTTCTCTCTCTCTTCTTTTCTTTCATTTTCAGGTTATAAGGGTAAAAATGAAGCTGTACAATAATTGTATAATTTTAGATGCCGAATGTTTTATCTTTGTACAATTGCTTCTAATAAAAATAATTTTAAAAAAAATTAAAAAAATACATTTTGTGGATACGTGAACTGATCTCCTAATTTCCCATGCCCATTCTACTGTGATTAATGCCAAATAATCCTGTTGT
>JAXLNO010000047.1:0-14980 GCA_038087875.1 Malacoraja senta | reverse complement strand
GGCCCGGCGCAAATTGGAGGATCAGCACCTCATATTTCGCTTGGGCAGTTTACACCCCAGCGGTGTGAACATTGACTTCTCTAACTTCAGATAGCCCTTGCTTTCTCTCTCCTTCCCCTCCCCCTTCCCAGTTCTCCCACTAGTCTTAATGTCTCCGCCTACATTCCACCTATGTCCCCCCCCCCTCCCCTGACACGAGTCTGAAGAAGGGTCTCGACCCAAAACGTGGCCCATTCCTTCTCTCCATAGATGCTGCCTCACCCGCTGAGTTACCCCAGCATTTTGTGCTTGACATAGTGATGCATGCTGCTGTTGTTGTTGTGGGAGATAAAGGTGTGAAAGATGTACTTTGTGTTGCGCAGCTGACCAGAACAAGGCCGTTCCATCCAGCCCGGCTGCTGGGAACCAGCAGATCTACCAGCAAGGGACCTCCTTCCCGTCGGCACGCCCAGCGCAGAACTTCAGGTATGTCCGCCCTCGTCTGTAGAGCCGCTCAGACCGCCAGAGCCCGAGGCCGTCAAATAACCAACGCTTCAATGATACTTGTTTAAGAAGGAACTGCAGATGCTGGAAAATCAAAGGTAGACAAAAATGCTAAAATGCTGAGGCAGCATCTCTGGAGCGAAGGAAATAGGCAACGTTTCGGGCCGAAACCCTTCTTCAAACTGATGTGAGGGTTGGGGGGGGGGGGCGGGAAGAAGAAAGGAAGAGGTGGAGCCAGTGGACTGAGGGAGAGCTGAGAAGGGAGAGGAGAAAGCAAGGACTACCTGAAATTAGAGAAGTCAATGTTCATACCACTGGGGTGTAAACTACCCAAGCGAATTATATGAGGTGCTGCTCCTCCAATTTACGGTGGTCCTTACTCTGGCCATGGAGGAGGCCCAGGACAATTGGGATTGGGAATGGGAGGGGGAGTTGAAGTGCTGAGCCACCGGGAGATCGGGTTGGTAATTGCGAGCCGAGCGGAGGTGATACTTTATTGTCCGAAGCGGGGTCTCGACCCGAAACGTCACCCATTCCTTCCCTCTGGAGATGCTGCCTGTTCTGTCGCTGAGTTACTCCAGCATCTTGTGTCAGATGCCGCCTGACCCGCTGAGTTAAGGGCCCTGTCCCACGTTCACGACCTAATTCACGACCTCTGCCGAGTTTGCCCTTGACTCATACTCGCAGCGTGGTCGTCACGAGGTCGTAGGTGGGACGTAGCAGGCCGTGATGCTAGTCGTACGTACTCGTGGCATCAAGTAGGAGGGTTTTTTTTGTTTACAGCCTGATGAAAAATGTCCACGGGGTGGGAGATTGGGACCTTCACGTGGTCCGCCCTGTTTCGACGAATGCAATCAACCTAGCGTGTACAATCAAGTAAGATCAAATAGAACAAGTTGCCCTACAACTTTAGGCTGTGCACGCCATACGCAAGAAGCAGAAGAAGAAGAAAAATGTCCACGAGTAAAAAAAGGTCGTGAATTAGGTCATGAAAGTGGGACTGGCCCTTAAGGCCATTCGTCCCTTCAAGTAGAAAGCAGGAGAATGGGGTTGAGAGGGGAAAACAGATCAGTGTTTGAATGGCGGAGTTGACTCGATGGGCCGGATGGCCTCATTCTGCTCCTGTGACCGGGTGAACCGGTCTTTTGCCCAGAGTTGGGGGGGGGAATCGAGATGTCGGGGGCATAGGTTTAAGGTGAGAGAGGAAATATCAAAATCTGCTATTAATAAGAACCTGATGGCTAACTGCTTCACTCAGAGGGTGGTGGGTGTATAGAACGAGCTGCCGGAGGAGGTAGTTGAAGTCGGTTCTTTAACAGCATTCAAAAGACACTTGGATAGGTACATGGATCGAATACTTTTAGAGGAATATGGGCCAAACGCATGCAGGTGGGATTGGATGGGGTGTGTGTTAGTCAGTGTGGGCGACTTGGGCCGAATGGCCAGTTTCTGCGCTGTTTGAGTTTGGTTTATTGTCACGTGTACCGATGTACAGTGAAAAGCTTTTGTTGCATGCTAACCAGTCAGCGGAAAGACAATACGTGATTACAATCGATCCATCCACAGTGTACAAATTCAGGATAAAGGGAACAACATGAATAATGTTTAGTCCAAGATAAAGCCATTAAACTCTGATCAAAGATAGTCTGAGGGTCACCAATGAGGTAGATAGTAGTTCAGCACAGCTCTCTTGTTGTGGTGGTAGGATGGTTCAGTTGCCTGATAACAGCTGGGAAGAATCTGACCCTGAATCTGGAGGTGTGTGCGTTTGTTTTCACACTTCTGTACCTTTTGCCCGGTGAGAGAGGGGAGAAGAGGGAGTGACCGGGGGTGAGACTGGTCCTTGATTATGCTGCTGGCCTTGCCGAGGCAGCACGAGGTGTAGATGGAGTCGACGGAAGGGAGGTTGGTTTGTGCGATGGTCTGGGCTGCGTCCACAATCGATTCTGGACGGAGCTGTTCCCAAACCAAGCTGTGATGCATTCCGATAAAATGCTTTCCATGGTGCGTCTGTTAGAGTTGTGTGTGTGTTTGAGTTTTAGTGTAGTTTAGTGTCACATGTATCGAGGTACGATGAAAAGCTTTCGTTGCCTTTAGTTGACTCTGAGCCCACTCGGTGGGTTTGGTTAATCCCTCCCTGCCACGAGTTGTGAATCTGTGGAATTCTCTGCCTCAGAGGGCAGTGGAGGCCAATTCTCTGGATACTTTCAAGAGAGAGCTAGATAGGGCTCTTAAAGATAGTGGAGTCAGGGGATATGGGGAGAAGGCAGGAACGGGGTTACTGATTGGGGATGATCACAGTGAATGGCGGTGCTGGCTCGAAGGGGCCGAATGGCCTACTCCTGCACCAATTGTTTATTGTCTATTGCTGATGGTCCTCTCCTCTCCTCTCTCGTGCCGGCAGCACCGGGATGGCTCCGTCGGTGAACGTGGTGCAGCAACCCAGCTCGGCGGGACAGATCCTGGCCCAGATATCCCGGCAGTCGTCCGGTGGCCAGGTTTCCGGGAACGCCTGGAGCGGAAGCCGTCCCCCGTTCCCGGCACAGGTACTCGCCCTGCGGCGTCGCGCGGTCACTTGACGTTAAATTTCCCTCCGACGGTCCGCCTGCTTTTTATCTTCCCCCGTCCCACCTGTCAAGTCAAGTCAAGTCAAGTCAATTTTATTTCTATAACACATTTAAAAACAACTCTCGTTGACCAAAGTGCTTTACATCAGTGCAGGTACTAACTTGCAACATACAGTGGTACATAGATCTAACAATACATACAGAAATACACACATACAGCGCTCCCTCAGAGGACCTCAAGAAACGCTTGTGAGTAGAAATGGGTTTTAAGTCTAGACTTAAAGGAGTCGATGGAGGGGGCAGTTCTGATGAGAAGGGGGATGCTGTTCCACAGTCTAGGTGCTGCAACCACAAAAGCGCGGTCGCCCCTGAGCTTAAACCTGGACCGTGGGATGGTCAGTAACCCCAAGTCGGCCTACCTGAGGGACCGGGAGGTAGAATGGTGGGTTAGCAGATTTTTGATATAACATAGAAACATAGAAAATAGGTGCAGGAGTAGGCCATTCGGCCCTTCGAGCCTGCACCGCCATTCAATATGATCATGGCTGATCATCCAACTCAGTATCCTGTACCTGCCTTCTCTCCATACCCCCTGATCCCTTTAGCCACAAGGGCCACATCTAACTCCCTCTTAAATATAGCCAATGAACTGGCCTCAACTACCTTCTGTGGCAGAGAATTCCACAGATTCACCACTCTCTGTGTGAAAAATGTAAGTTTCTATAAGATCCCCCCTCAATCTTCTAAATCTTCTAAATTCTAGCGAGTACAAGCCGAGTCTATCCAGTCTTTCTTCATATAAAAGTCCTGACATCCCAGGAATCAGTCTGGTGAACCATCTCTGTACTCCCTCTATGGCAAGAATGTCTTTCCTCAGATTTGGAGACCAAAACTGTACGCAATACTCCAGGTGTGGTCTCACCAAGACCCTGTACAACTGCAGTAGAACCTCCCTGCTCCTATACTCAAATCCTTTTGCTATGAATGCTAACATACCATTGGCTTTCTTCACTGCCTGCTGCACCTGCATGCCTACTTTCAATGACTGGTGTACCATGACACCCAGGTCTCGTTGCATCTCCCCTTTTCCTAATCGGCCACCATTTAGATAATAGTCTACTTTCCTGTTTTTGCCACCAAAGTGGATAACCTCACATTTATCCACATTATTCTGCATCTGCCATGCATTTGCCCACTCACCCAGCCTATCCAAGTCACCTTGCAGCCTCCGAGCATCCTCCTCACAGCTAACACTGCCCCCCAGCTTCGTGTCATCCGCAAACTTGGAGATGTTGCATTCAATTCCCTCGTCCAAATCATTAATATATATCGTAAATAGCTGGGGTCCCAGCACTGAGCCTTGCGGTCCCCAGGTGGGGGGGAGGGGCAAGCCCGTTAAGGGCTTTGTATACATAAAGGAGGAGCTTGAAGTTGATTCTGTACCGTACTGGGAGCCAGTGGAGAGAGGCCAGAATCGTCCATTTAGTTATAGTTTAGAGACGTAGCGAGGAAACAGGCCCTTCGGCCCACCGAGTCGGCGCCGACCAGCGGTCCCCACACGCTAACACTATCCTGCACACGAGGTTCTCGATCACCTTCCTATTTATTCGATATCCGGCCCACAGCGGCAGCGACCGCCGTCTGCAAAATGTCTTTCTTTGTGCTTGTCCAGCAGATGGCGATGCAGGGAGTGAAGACGCAGTCGCCTCAGTTTGGAATGGGAGCGAGCCACAACTTCCCGGCCAACACGGCTTCCTTCAGCCCCCTCGCCAACCCCGCGGCAACGCCCGCAGCCGGGGGCACCGCCTACCCGCCCCTCGCCAACCGCACCCCTGCCTTCGGTGGGTAGCCGTCTTCACGTCTCTCCTCCGTGTTTAGTTCAGGTTACTGTAGAGATACAGCACGGAAACAGGCCCTTCGGCCCACCCGAGTCTGCCTCGACCAGCGATCCCCCCCTCCCCGTACACTTGCTCTATCCTGCACACCAGGGACAATTTACAATTTCTACCGAAGCCAATTAGCCTACAGACCTGAAGTGGACACAAAATGCTGGGGTAAAGGGCCTGTCCCACTGTACGAGGTAATTCAAGAGTTCTCCCGAGTTTTCCCCTGGTTCGAACTCGGAGAATGTCCGTAGCGGGTCCGTAGGAGTTCGTGGATGTCTCGTAGCGGCTCGTACGAGTCACGGTAGGTACTCGGGAAATCCGGTAAACTCGTGACGTTTTTTCAACACTGTGAAAAATGTCCACCAGTAAAAATATACCCGTGATGAAATCGTCGTACGAGCCGCTACGAGACATTCTCCGGGTCATGGGAAAACTCGGGAGAACTCTTGAATTACCTCGTACAGTGGGACAGGCCCTTAACTCAGCAGAAGCCTTTGAAATGTTACACTTATTCCCACCACTAGTGGAGGGTGGAATTCCATCGAGATATTTTCCTGGGGAAGTTCTCTATTATTGTTTTCTCAGCCATCTGGGCATGTTTTTATAACTACAGTTTACAGTTTAGTTTATTGTCACGTGTACCGAGGTACAGTGATCAGCTTGTGATGCTTGCTGTCCCCAGTAAGTGGAAAGACAATACATGATCACAATCGAGACTGACCCAAAACGTCACCCATTCCTTCTCTCCAGAGATGACCCATCCCTTCTCTCCAGAGATGCTGCCTGTCCCGCTGAGTTACTCCAGCTTTTTGTGTCTACCTTCGGTTTAAACCAGCATCTGCAGTTCCTTCCCACACAGCACTTTAGTTTAGTCTGGTTGAGAGATACAGCGTGGAAACAGCCGCTCGGCCCACTGAGTCCGTGCCGACCAGCGATCCCCACACACTAACCCTATCCTACACCCACTTGGGACAAATTTTCACATTTACCAGAGCCAATTAATCTACAAACCTGCACGTCTTTGCAGCGTGGGAGGAAACCAGAGATCCCGGAGAAAACCCACGCGGTCACGGGAAGAACGTACAAACTCCGTATAGACAGCACCCGTGGTCGGGATCGAACCCGGGTCTCTGGCGCTGTGAGGCAGCAACTCTACCGCTGTGCCACTCCTCGATAGTTATCATTGCTAGAGATGTTAGTGAAAGGACAATTACAATATATATATATATTTTTTAAATCTGGCGTTCCGTTTGGCTTTGAATGTCTCTGTGGAGATCTAAAGATCTTCTCGTCAACAAGGGTAAGCTTTGACTTTGTGACTTGCAGCAGAGGCCGGGCAGACAGGCGCGCAGTTCCAGAGTCGGCCTGCGGAGGGAGCGTCGGTGTGGCCCCCGTGGCAGGGCCAACATCATGGGCAAGCATCTGCCGAGCCGCACGCACACCAGCCCCAGAGCCAGCCCGAGGCCTTTCAGGTGAGCGGCCGACAAACGTAGCCCGGTTACGTAGCCCTGCTCCCGCCGAAGATAGACATTAATACTCTGGGACAGTAGCTCAGTGGGACGGGCAGCATCTGTGGAGAGAAGGGATGGGTGACGTTTCGGGTTGAGACTACTTCAGACTGAGCGTCGGGGGGGGAGAAGAAGGAGTAACAGAGATATGGAAGTGTAAGAGATCACTCCTATATATATCGGCGAGACCAAGCGCAGGCCCGTTTCGCTGGACACCTCTGCTCAGTCCGCCTGGACCTACCTGATCTCCTGGTTGTGAGACACTTTAACTCCCCCTCCCATTCCCACTCTGACCTTTCTGTCCTGGGCCTCCCCCACTGTCAGAGTGAGGCCCAACGCAAATTGGATGAACAGCACCTGATAATAGACAATAGGTGCAGGAGTAGGCCATTTGGCCCTTCGAGCCAGCACCGCCATTCAATGTGATCATGGCTGATCATCCCCAATCAGTACCCCGTTCCTGCCTTCTCCCCATATCCCCTGACTCCGCTATCTTTAAGAGCCCTAGTTTTTAAGAGTTACTCTTTAAAAAGCTACTCTTTACGAGTAGATGCTCTCTCTTGAAAGCATCCAGAGAACCGGCCTCCACCGCCCTCTGAGGCAGAGAATTCCACAGACTCACCACTCTCTGTGAGAAAAAGTGGTATTTCACTTGGGTACCTCACAACCCAGCAGTATTAACATTGACTTCTCTACCTTCAAGTAACCCTGGCTTTTCCCCTCTGTCTGCATCCCTCCCCCATCCTAGTTCTCTTAGTTTGACTGTCCTGATTACATGACATCTCTGTTTGTCTTGTTGTCACTTTCTCCCAGCTAACAATGATCTCTTCTACATTTTACTCGATCCTCATCTCTTTTGGTCTCTTACACTTCTTTATCTCTGTAACCCCCCTTCTCCCCTGAAGCTCCGTCTGAAGAAGGGTCCCGACCCGAAACGTCACCCATTCCTTCCATCCAGAGAGGCTGCCTGTCCCGTTGAGTGACTCCAGCACTTTGTGTCTATTTTCAGTGTTAACCAGTGTCTGCAGTACCTTCCTACAGCCTGCTTCTGCCCTTCCCCTTGCCTGCCCTTCCGACTTCCCTGGAGCAGAGGTTAAATGCGAGATTTAATTCATACCTTCCAATCCAGCAGATGAGATTAAGATGAGGTTTAATTAATACCATCCAATCCAGCAGATGAGATTAAGATGAGGTTTAATTAATACCATCCAATCCAGCAGATGAGGTTAAGATAAGGTTTAATTAAGGCCATCCAATCCCGCAGATGAGGTTAAGACAAGGTTCAATCAAGCCCATCCAATACGGCAGACGAGGTTTAGATGAGGTTTAATCAAGGCCATCCAATCCCGCAGATGAGGTTAAGATGAGGTTTAATCAAGCCCATCCAATCCCGCAGATGAGGTTAAGATGAGGTTTAATCAAGCCCATCCAATCCCGCAGATGAGGTTAAGATGAGGTTTAATCAAGCCCATCCAATACGGCAGATGCAGATGCGCT
Source organism: Malacoraja senta (assembly GCA_038087875.1). Taxonomy (NCBI): domain Eukaryota; kingdom Metazoa; phylum Chordata; class Chondrichthyes; order Rajiformes; family Rajidae; genus Malacoraja; species Malacoraja senta. The sequence goes on along the minus strand of JAXLNO010000047.1, from coordinate 7,039 downwards.
GCAGTTGAATCGAGGCGTTCCAATCCGGCAGAGATCATTGTGGCGAGATTTAGTTGGGATTTTCCAGTCCAGCAGAGGAGGTTATGGAGAGGTTTAATTGCTACTTTCCATCCGGCAGAGGAGGTCTTGGATGGAGCTGTTCCTAAACCAGGCTGTGATGCATCCTGATAAAACGCTTTCTAAGGTGCATCCGTAGAAGTTGGTGAGAGCTGTTGGGGACATGCACAACCTCCTAAGCCTTCTAAGAAAGTAGACGTTGGTGTGCTTTCTTGGCCGTTGCTTTGACGGGGCCCGTCCAGCGTTAAGAGTCTTAAAACAGGCCCCTTGACCCAACTTGTCCATGTCAACCACAATGCCCCATCCAGGCTAGTCCCGTTTGCCCATGCCTGGCCCATAACCCTCCAAACATTTCTTATCCATGTGATTTGATTTGATTTGATTTGATTTATTTCTTGTCATTTGAACCTCAAAGAGGCTCAAACGAAACTCTGTTTCCACAGCCATACAAACAAAACAATTCCTACAAGACACACAAACAATTCAATTTACAGAAAAACATCCATCACAGTGAATCTCCTCCTCACTGTGATGGAAGGCAAAGTCTTTTCTCTCCCCTGCCCCATTTTTCTCCCGATGTTGAAGCCCCAGGCGGGCAATGTTAAGTCCCACGGCCGTTGAGGCCGCGCCGGGCGGTGTACAGCCTCGCTCCGGGCCCAAAAGTCACAAAGTTGGAGCCCCCGGCGGGCGCTGGATTTACGGCCCCGCTCCGGTCGTTCCAACCCCGCGACTCGAGCTGGAGAAGTTGCGTTGCGGGAGCTCCGGAAAGCGGTCTCTCACCCGGACCCGCGAACTCCCGATATCATAGTCCACAGGTCTGCAGCTGGAGCTCCGGAGTCGGGCCGCAGCAACGAGCCACCACCGCTCCCCGCGCTCCGAGGCCGGCCAGCCCCACGATGGTGAGTCCGCAGCTCCACAGGCTCCGCGACTGGAGCCCCCAGGTCGTCCCGGTCGGAGGCCGCTCCACGGAGCTAGGCCCCAACGACAGCGGAGACCCGACAGGGAAAAGGTCGGGTCTCCCGTGCAGGGAAGAGATTTTTAAAGTTTCCCCCGCCCCCCACATATACACAATTAAAACAGTACAAAAAAAACACAAACAACTACATTTAACTAGACAAAAATAAAAAAAAGACAGACGGGCTGTAGGGGCCGCTGCAGTAATCCGCGCCGCCGCACTCCGAATACCTGTCCAAATATCTCCTAGGTGGTTACTGTACCTGCCTCAACTACATAGATTGGAAGCAGGCCCTTCGGCCTAACTCGCCTACACCGACCAATGTGCCCCATCCACACTAGTCCCACCTGCCCGTGCTTGGCCCATAACCATCTAAACCTGTCCTAGCCACATACATGTCCAATTGTGTGAAAGGTTATGCCTCAACTTCCTCCCCCAGTAGCTCGTTCCATATCTATGTATAAAAACGTTTCTATAAATGTGGCGAGTTAACTTGGGGCATAACTAAGACCCAGCCGTTTAATAGACACAAAAAGCTGGAGTAACTCAGCGGGTCAGGCAGCATCTCTGGAGAAAAGGCCTAGGTGACGTTTTGGGTCGAGACCCTTCTTCAGACACCTATTCCTTTTATCCAGAGATGCTGCCTGACCCGCTGAGTTACTCCAGTTTTTTTTGTGTGTCTATCTTTGGTCTAAACCAGCGTCTGCAGTTCCTTCGCACCCCGGCCGTTTGACAACGTAGCGATACGACTGCCCCAACGGCCAGCGGCAGGGATGGGCCGAGTGGGCCAGTCTGGGGGGCTCTGAGGGGCTGAATGGCCTGTAACCTTTTTTCCCCTTTGTTCCTCGTCTTGTCTTGGACTACGCAGGATATGCTGTCCATTTACGAAGAACAGAACGCCACGTACAACAGCGACGAGTTCTCCGAGCTGCCCATGTTCCCGTCGTTCTCGGAATAGCCCGGAAGCGCGGGGGAGGGAAACCCGCCTCGTCTGTAATTTTTTTTTTTTCTGCTCACACACCCCCACTCTCCCCTTGACGAAAGTGTGTGTTTGTGTGTGTGTGTGTGTGACTGTGTGCTGCAAAAGTATCTCGGCATAACCCGCCCGCCTGCCCGTGTCGTCAAGACTTGAAAATGGCGTCGGGCTCCCGTCGTGTGTGGTGGCCTTTAACCGCGCTGAACCGGGAGAAATGTTGTGGCAAACAGTGACTTGGCTCGCTACCCCGCGAAGCTGGTGAGTGCCCCATCCCTGCGGTGTTTAGCCTCCCGCTCTTTGACCAACTTGATCCCCTCGTCAGAGTAACAGGCCCCTCACCCCAACTTGGCCACGCCGACCAAACCTGCGTGGGTTTTCTCCGGGTGCTCTGGTTTCCTCCCACACTCCAAAGACGTACAGGTTTGTAGGTACAAATTGGCTTGGTAAACTTGTTACCTAGCCGTGTGTAGGGTAGTGCTGGTGTATAGGTGATCGCTGGTCGACGCAGACTCGGTGGGCTGAAGGGCCTGCTTCTGCGCTATATCTCTACACAATAACTAAAGTCAGTAGAGTATTGGCATACCTAAGCACATCCCCGATCAGCAAGTGTACAGAAACACGTCCACTGAGCCGCATGCAAGAGGCGCCAAATTCAAAGTCCAGTCTGGGATTTGGTTCCAGGCAAGCCCCAGGCTTGAGTAGCCTCAGAGTGAGGCCTTGAACTCAAGGATTCCAAAGCCATGGAAAAGAAGTCTGGAGAAGGGTCCCGACCAGAAATGTCAGCCATCCTTTTTTCTCCAGAGATGCTGCCTGACCTGCTGAGTTGCTCCAGCACTCTGAAGGACAAAGGATATTTATTGTCACACACACCAATTGGTGCAGTGAGATTTGAGTTACCATGCAGCACACAAATAAAATAAACACAACACTATAGAATTTAACATTAAACATAAAAACAAGGTTTCCCAATGTGAACGAAGGCAGCAAAGTTCAGTCCAATTCCTCTGTTCACCCGTGGTCGGGGCCTATTGAGGCCTCCGCAGTTGCCCGATATTTCAGGCCCTCTGTGTCCGTCTTCGAAACAAAATGGGTCGTCTGGTATTGTTTTGGCTAGGACTCTATTGCGACATGGGTCTTCTTCAATCGTTTTTTTAGTAATGGGGCAACGTGGTGGCGCAGCGGTAGAGTTGCTGCCTCACAGCGCCAGGGACCCGGGTTCGATCCTGACTACGGGTGCTTGTCTGTACGGGGTTTGTACGTTCCACCCGTGGCTTTACCCCGGGTGCTCCGGGTTTCCTCCCACCCTCCAAAGACGTAAAGGTTTGTAGGTTAATTGGCTTGGTATCAATGTAAAATCATCCCTAGTGTGTGTCGGATAGTGTTAAGGGCCTGACCCACTTAGGCTGTTTTTTAGACGACTAGGCTGTCGCCTGTATGGTCGTGAGTCGACCAGAGTCGTAGCGGCTTTCCGGTCGCCGCTGGATTTTCAACGTGTTGAAACATTTTCGGAGACAGTGGGTTTGACGCCAATGAGCGTAGCTTGACTTCTCCTGACGTAGGTGCTGTCGTAGGTTGTCGCCAGGTGACGGAGGTTGTCTGTTGTTGTCAAAGTAATAATTCTATTTTTAATTTTATGTCGAAGGGGGGGGAGGGTCCGGTTTTTCAGCGACCTGCTACGACTGACAGTCGCCTAAAAATAGCCCAAGTGGGACAGGCCCATTAGGGTGCGGGGATCGCTGACCGGTGCGGACTCGGTGGGCCGAAGGGCCTATTTCAGCGCCGTATTTCAAAACGGAATTTTTATTCTACACCAGTGGCACATTCACTTCTGTGCCAGCCACAAGAGGTTTGTATGTTTGCAGTTCAAGGCTGTGTTTGTACTTTGTTAAGCATGTCTGTACGCATGTGGTGCGTGCGTGCGTGTGTGTTTTTTTTTAATGTTGGAAGTTGTAACATAGATCTATATTGAATAGCCCAAGAGTTGATTGACTGTTGGTAGACAAAAGTGCTGGAGAAACTCAGCGGGTGCAGCAGCATCTATGGAGCGAAGGAAATAGGCAACGTTTCGGGCCGAAACCCTTCTTCAGACTGTTGATTGACTGTTCAACACTTTCGTTAATCCTTAAAGAGTCATTGTATCATCACTCTTTTTTTCTATTTAGGGCTGATTTGTAAATAAATGCAAAGTATCGGGGTGGGGTGGGAGGGGAAATGGGGAAGCGGGGACATTTTAAATAACTTTTTATGAAAAAAATGTACATATATATATATATGTGTGATATATATATCTAGTTTTATTGTGAAGCAGTAATGGACGTGGCAGCAGAGAGGGAAATGGTTGCCTGCTTTCCCGGACTGGGCTAGGGTGGACCTGATCCCTTTGTGTTGGCCTCCTGTGCGAGCCACTCAACCGCCGGTACACTTGGCTTCCCGATGAGCAGCACGGCCACTGTTTTAAGGAGGCGCGGCTGCAATTCAGGGCTTGATGGCGTGTGTGTTGCCCTGTGAACCCAACCTAGCAGGGTATCTGTTCCCACAGAGTCTGCCCTCTTTTCCTTTCTTCCTTCCTTCCCTCCTTCCGATCTTGCCAAGACCATGAGACGTAACTCGACCAACCTGCCCGTTGAATGTCATGCCCCCGTCCCACTTAGGAAACCTGAACGGAAACCTCTGGAGACTTTGCGCCCCCACCCAAGGTTTCCGAGCGGTTCCCGGAGGTTTTTGTCAGTCTCCCTACCTGCTTCCACTGCCTGCAACCTCCGGGAACCGCACGGAAACCTTGGGTGGGGGCGCAAATTCTCCAGAGGTTTCCGTTCAGGTTTCCTAAATGGGACAGGGGCATCACGGGTATGTCTTTCTACCGGGCCGAACTATTTTTGGATAGAGTCATACAGCGTGGGGACGAGCTCTTTCTTTCTTCTCGATGACCCTCTGCTTATCTCCTGCACACGTTTTTATTTCACTTATTTATTCAGATTAATATGTTATTAATCGTCTCATCGCATTAATAAAGAGGAAAGAGAATCCATTTTTTGATTACTTGTCTCGTGTGCAATGCCGTACTGTTTACCTCGAGGCTGGGATGCGGGATATGCCACTTGATAAGTGATAGGCGCATAATCTGTCCATTTGGCCCATCAAGTCTACTCCACCATTCATGGCTGATGTATCTCTCCCTCTGAGCCCCATTCTCCTGCCTTCTACCCATAACCCCTGACACCCGTACTAATCAAGAATCTGTCAAGAGTGTTTTGTTGTCATATGGGACAATGAAATTCTTACTTGCTGCAGCACTGATCTCCAGCTTTAAAATATCCATTGACTTGGCCTCCACCGCCTCCTGTGGCAATGAATTCCACAGATTCACCACCCTCTGGCTGATGAAATATCTCCTTTCTAAAGGTACGTCCTTTTATACTGAGGCTCTTGATTAGTCCGGGTGTCAGGGGTTACGGGGAGAAGGCAGGAGAATGGGGTTGAGGGAGAGATAGATCAGCAATGAATGAATGGCGGAGTAGACGATGGGCCAAGTGGCCTGATTCTGCTCCTATAACTTATGAATCTATGCCAATGCCCTGCATTACTTTCCATTTGCCAGATCTTTTATTCCAAGCACATTAGGGCCGTGATGTGGACGTGTGGTCTAAAAAGGGGGTTGCTGGAGCGTGAAAGGGGATAGATTGCCACAGAGAATCGAGAGGGGAATGGGATAGATGAGAGGAAATGGGCTGAATGGCACCCGTTCTCTGCCCGGATGCGTTAGAATCTCACCACCGGCCAGGTTCGAACGTGCATTTGCTCTTGTGGATGGCACAGTTGAGAGAGAGCCTCTGCCTCACGGCACCAGAGACCCGGGTTCGGCACTGATCTTAGTGTGGAGTTTGCACGTTCTCCCTGCGACCCGCGTGGGTTTCCTCCGGGTGCTCCGGTTTCCTCCCACATCCTGATCTCAGTGTGGAGTTTGCACGTTCTCCCTGCGACCCGCATGGGTTTCCTCCGGGTGCTCCGGTTTCCTCCCACTTCCCAAAGACGCGCGGTTTGTAGGTTAATTGTCCCCCTGTAAATACAGAAGTTTGAAAGCGCGTACTACCAGTTTCAGGAACGGCTTGTGCCTGCGGTTAACAGACTAGTGAACCTCTGATGATCTCATAAGCTAAGGTGAAATGCTGGAGAAACTCAGCGGGTGAGGCAGCATCTATGGAGAGAAGGAATAGGTGACGTTTCGGGTCGAGACCATTCTTCAGACTGATGTGGAGGTGGGGGGTGGGGGGGGGGGTGGGAAGAAGAAAGGAAGAGGCGGAGAAAGTAGGCTGTGGGAGAGCCGGGAAGGAGGGAGAAAGCAAGGACTACCTGAAATTGGAGAAGTCAATGTTCATAAACTATCTTCATAAAGGTACTATGGTATCTTCCAACCTACCTGTTTGCAGTTCATTTGTAACCCTAATGCCTAAATACACACACACACACTCAGGCACATCTCATCCACCACCCCACCCGACCCTTATTCAGTGATGCTGCCTGTCCCGCTGAGTTCCTCCAGAGCACTTTGAAGGGAATGTGGGAAGAATGGGTTATTGGGAAACTTTAGCAGCGGGGGGAGGGGGGTATGGGACGTCTCCGTGAGCCAGCATAGACTTGATGGGCCGGAACGGCCTCCACTTGTCGGTTGGAAGGGATCGGTGGAGTCAGTGGTCACGTCCCGCGGGCGGCCAGAGCGCAGGTAAGGTCGGCGGTGGCGGCAGTCGGTCCAGCCTTGAGGTGGTGCAGGTCGAGAGTGGCATCGGTTGATCCGTCTGTTATAACCAAAATCCGTTATAAAGACATCTGAAATAATAGACAACGGGTGCAGGAGTAGGCCATTCAGCCCTTCGAGCCAGCACCGTCATTCACTGTGATTATGGCTGATCATCCACAATCAGTACCCTGTTCCTGCCTTCTCCCATATCCTCTGAATCCACTATCTTTAAAACCTATCTAACTCTTGAAAGCATACAGGGAATTGGCCTTCATTGCCTTCTGAGGCAGAGAATTCCACAGATTCACAACTTTTT
>JAXLNO010000046.1:125000-173749 GCA_038087875.1 Malacoraja senta | reverse complement strand
CAGGCGGGCGGCGCGATCGCGGCGGCTGAGCCCAAAAGTGCGGAGCAGCAGGGCCTTGAGGCCCTCGTACTTGCCGAATGCTGGAGGATCCTGCAGGTAGGGCAGCAACCGGGTGGCTGTCTCTTGGCTGAGCGCCCCGACCGCGTAGAAATATCGGGTGGTGTCCGTGACGATATTTCTGAGTTGGAATTGGGCCTCAATGTGGGTGAACCACACTTGAGGCTGCTCCGCCCAGAAAACGGGCAGTTTCAGGCCCACGGCGTTTTGCTGGGGAAGCTGGACGTTGGGGTTAACGGCGGCTTGCATGATCGAAGTCCGAATAAACGACCGGACTGACGGGGTCACCACTTTGGCGAGTCGATTCGATTGAGTAAAGTAAGATTCTTTATTTTGAACGACAATAAAGCGATTTACTCAAACGCGTTCGGAGCAGCCAAAAATATGAAGCTCCTTCTAACAGGGTGGAGCTTGAATGGATGTATACAAAAGCCCGCGAAAACACTCCCGCCATCACATGACCGCGCCAGCCAAGTTGGGTTTGTGCTGCCCCAATCTACCACCAGGTGCCGCTACACTACATAACTTGAATCAATATTATTTGAATCTTCAGAGACTGAAGTAAGTGCAAACACACTCTCAGTGAGAAGTTCACCTTCTTATGTAAATTCTGATCAGTTTGTGTTTATAGTATTCAGTGCAGAATATGCACCAAGCCCTGAGACTCTTCATCCTGAAACAATGCAATGCCAAACATCATATAATTCTCCTCCATCTGCAATGATGCCAGGCACAATGAACATTCAAATATTTGTCAGGTTCAGACTGGGAGAGAGAAGGTCTCTGCTGAGCAGTTTGTTCAGCGATGTTAGATAAAGAGATCTTGTCAACGTGGACCTTAACATCTACATCTGTCGCTAATCCCAGTTATTTTTAACGCACGGTAGGGGAGCCTGAATTCCAAGTTTAGCGTTTGAGCCTTTCCAATGCCCGCTGCTATTACTCATCTTTGTAACCACCTGTCAGCAAGGATTGAGAAAATCGCTCTCCAGTTACTCACTGCGTTTCTGAGAGAGCAGTGAATATTCTATGATGATGGAGAAGCACAGGTTGTCTTCCAGGCTCTCTCCAGAGATGCTACCTGTCCCACTGAGTTACTCCAGCATTTTATGTCTATCTTCGATTTAAACCAGCACCTGCAGTTCTTTCCTGCACATTTAGTCCACCCAGGCTGCTTGTATCCACACAAGTGGGCAGGCGGCAGCTATTTATGTCCAGGGTCCATCCTTAGAGACAGTTCCTTCTTACTTTCTCCGGCTGCAGTCCGTCAGCTCCGTAATTTACAGGGGATGTCACAGTTTTGGTTTCTCAGACTCACCGAGTCACAGACATGGATGGGCTTGGTTCACCATGTTACCCAACGTCTGGGGCAACTGTCTGAAGAGAGTTGTTCCTCTCGGTCCCAGTCGCTGGAGAACCCCAAGCCACAGTACAAAATATCTTATTAATTGATCGCTAATTGGATGATGACTTCAACAAATCAAACTGAATTTTGAACCAATAACTTTAGATAATTAAGATAAATGAATGAACATTTTATCATGACAAGGTGTTGCATTTTGGGACATCGAACAAGGGCAGGACCTACACAGTAAACGGTAGGCCTCTGGGTAGTGTTGTAGAGAAGAGGGATCTAGGAGTACAGGTGCATGGTTCCTTGAAGGTCGAGTCGCAGGTGGTCAAAAAGGCTTTTGTCACATTGGCCTTCATCAGTCAGAGTATTGAGTATAGATGTTGGGAAGTCATGTTGCAGTTGTATAAGACGTTGGTGAGACCGCATTTAGAATATTGTGTTCAGTTCTGGACACCATGTTATGGGAAATATATTGTCAAACTTGAAAGGGTTCAGAAAAGATTTACAAGGATGTTGCCAGGACTAGAAGGTGTGAGCTATAGGGAGAGGTTGAGTAGGCTGGGTCTCTATTCCATGGAGCGTAGGAGGATAAGGGGAGATCTTAGCAAGATATACAAAACCATGAGAGGAATAGATCGGGTAGATGCACAGAGTCTTTTGCCCAGAGTAGGGGAATCGAGGACCAGAGGACATAGGTTCAAGGTGAAGGGAGAACGATTTAACACAAGTTTTCACACAGAGGGTGGTGGGTGTATGGAACAAGCTGCCAGAGGAGGTAGTTGAGGCTGGGACTATCCCATCGTTTAAAAAATGGTTAGACAGGTACATGGATAGGACACATTTGGAGGGATATTGACCAAGCGCAGGCAAATGGGACTAGTGTAGCTGGGACATTGTTGGCCAGTGTGGGCAAGTTGGGCCAAAGGGCCTGTTTCCACACCGTATCACTCTGACACTATGACTCTCTCCAAGATAAATATCAAAGGCAAACCTTTGGAACGTGGGAAGTTATGCATATAGGAGATGATAGCAAGACAAACGTTTACATTCATTCATCACACACATGCCACCCAATCGGGATTTAGAGTAAGATTATGAAACGTGCAGACATTGTAAGTTATAGGAACAGAATTAGGCCATTCGGCCCATCAATGCATGCATTCCAATTGGAGTAGGCAGATGGTGCGTTACTGAGCAGCAACTTGGTGTAAAATACCAATGGTTCTCAGCAGAGTACGGAGAGCTGGAGCTGTCCACTGCTGGGCTGGGAACGTTCTGGTGAATGGGCACGAGGTTAAGTCCAGCGCAGGATAATGAGTCCAGTCATTTGTATGGAGTGTAATGGCTGCAGGGACAGGGTAAATGTAAGGTCGTTGACATCCTTTTGAATTAATTATTGTTTCATGTTTTGGATTAAGTGTCTTCATGTAAACTAAGTTTATTATTGAAATAACCTGAGTAATTTAAAATATATATATATATTAATTAGATTAGACATAATGTCAGGAACAGTCAGATCTTTTTCCAACTGGTTTAAGCCAACCTAAACAGAATGACTCTGTGATGCTGAACAATCTAATCTCTTCCCAGTGGTGACACAAGAGACTGCAGATGCTGGAGTCTCCAATTAGGCCATTTGACCTATCAGAGTCTACTCCGCCATTCAATCATAGCTGATCAATCTCTCCCTCCTAACCCCATTCTCCTGCTTTCTCCATAGTTCAGTGGGACAGTGAATGGCAGTGGATGCCTGTTTGCTGTATATTTCACAGTAGACATTGAACGAGGAAATCAGAAATATGTGAGGATACAGAGATGTAGTTTTGGAAATCGCCGGTGATAACAAGGTTACAGTCAATGCAACTTTAAACTAAAATAAAGCTAAAATTGCTGCATTCACGAAATTCTCGAATGCAGTGTTGGAGCAAACCGTGGTGTTATTTAATGAGGTGCTTTCAAAATATTCCATTGAGTACAATGGACTTGAGCTGCTGAGTATATTGATGGGACTATTGAGCTAAAGGTGACGTAACGAGACTAGTGTGTCAGCAGGTAATTTGAATTGAATTTTCTCCCCGTAAGCAAGTGGTTTGCAAGATAAATATGTCAGTCTGACCCAGGCTGCCTAATCTGCAGAAACTGCACAGCTTGCTGGAACCAGAATGTTAAACTATTCTCTATCAATTATGTGTAAGAAGGAACTGCAGATTCTGGTTTAAACCGAAGATAGACACAAAATACTGGAGTAACTCAGCGGGACGGGCAGCTTCTCTAGAGAGAAGGAATGGATGATGTTTCGGGTCGAGACCCTTCTTCTATTATGTCCTGGCCTCCCAAAGCACAGTGAGTGAGATTAGAATAAAGATCACCAGGAGCAATGGTAATCTATTGTAGGCATGGACGTTACTTTGAGGCTACAGCATTAAAATGGGCCATTCAGCCCCTCTACTCTGTGGTGGCACTCATGTCTCAAATATGCCTCCTCTCACCCATCTTCACCCAACCCAACATGGCCTGCCATCCATATTCTCTCTTGTAACAACAGGAGAAATTAGGTGGAGTAGGCCACTCAGCCCCAGCAACATGGGATAGGATGATCATCTTAATCCCAATTCTTTGTTAAAGGGCAGTGGCCGAGGTTGAACCATCTTCAGCTTCATCAATGAGGAAGAAGGGTCTCGACCCGAAACGTCACCTATTCCTTCTCTCCAGAGATGCTACCTGTCCCGCTGAGTTACTCCAGCATTTTGTGTCTCCTTTCATCAGGTATTAATGACTACATGGTGGTTATTTCCATTTGTACATTACCTTTTGTTCATTTAGGCCATTTATGAAAGTCAGAACATTTGTGAGGAATGTCCAAATGTGGGCTTCTGGAACACATTCCCCAAATTCATGACTGAAAACTGAAAGCATAAATTGGCAAAATCTACCTCCAGAAATAAAGCACTGCTTCCACTTTCCCCATTTATTCTCCTTCATTCTGATTTATTTTCTGTGCACAAGCATCAAGCATCTGCAGTAAATGATGCAGTTTCTCATTTCTTAATTAAAATAGAAAATAATGAACCCCCTCCTTAATGATATTCTGACATTGCTAAGATGTGTACTTAATTGGCTAGTAAAACGTGTGATATTCTCCTTGGCCATATGTAATTTAATGAATCAAATATGTTTGTCACATTTTAATATAACATTGGACAGTGCTAATGGAAGCTGCTGATAATTATCTAACATGTTGCTCCACTGTTGAAACAAGTTGTAGAGCATCTATTCATTTACCATCTTATCAGAACTATTTACCTGCAGCAAGATGACATGTCAGTGGAACATCTTCAGATTTTGTTTCTCAAAACTTCAACACAATTTTTCACACCTGGCCATAAAATAAATGTATTGTATAATTAGATAATTAGAATTGTGTTTCTGGTATTTTTGTTTATACCTCTCAGATTGTCTGCACAAATTGTCATGCTCTTTTGGCATCTGCCGCGGGACTCTTCCACAATAAATCACTGCTAATGTGCGGAACTGCTTATGAGCGGCACGGTGGGGCAGCGGTGGAGTTGCTGTCTTACAGTGCTTGCAGCGTCGGAGACCCGGGTTCGGTCCCGACTACAGGTGCTGTCTGTATGGAGTTTGTACGTTCTCCCCGTGACCGCGTGGGTTTTCTCTGAAAACTTCGGTTTCCTCCCACACTCAAAAGACGTGCAGGTATGTAGGTAAAATTGGCTCGGTATAAGTGCAAATTGTCCCTAGTGTGTGTAAGATAGTGTTAGTGTGCGGGGATCATAAATACATAGACAATAGGTGCAGGAGTAGGCCATTTGGCCCTTCGAGCCAGCACCGCCATTCAATGTGGTCATGGCTGATCATCCACAATCAGTACCCCGTTCCTGCCTTCTCCCCATATCCCTTGATTCCGCTAGCCCTAAGAGCTCTATCTAACTCTCTTCTGAATGCATCCAGTGAATCAGCCTCCATTACCTTCTGAGGCAGAGAATTCCACAAATTCACAACTCTCTGTGTGAAAAAACTTTTCCTCATCTCAGTTCTAAATGGCCTACCCCTTATTCTTAAACTGTGGCCCTCTATTTCTGGACTCCCCCAACATCGGGAATGTGTTTCCTGCCTCTAGCCTGTACAATCCCTTAAAATTTTTATATGTTTCTATAAGATCTCCTCTCACCTAAATTCCAGTGAATATAAGCCCAGTCACTCCATTTGTTCATCACTGGTCAGTGCAGACTCAGTGGGCCAAAGGACCTGTTTCTGTGCTGTATCTCTAAACTAAACTAATCTGTTGACCCAGCTGGCTGTCAACTGGTGATAGGCTGTTATGAGGCAGGTTAAGCATTGAGTTCCAGGATGGGATCTCTGACCATGGGATGTTTCTTTTTATAACCTGGTGGTGAGCCATCCACTGTAACCTGTACAGTCCATGTGATGAAAATACTCCCACAGTGTGGTGATGCCACAGGCTTTACTGATCTCACCTGGGACAATGGAGGACCAGCCTACATTTCCCAATCACACTATACTGGAGAACGTGCACAACTCTTGGCCACAGTGCCTTGGGGATCAATTGTGAATTTGGACAAACTGCAGAAACTGCAACAGTGATGGAGAGAATAAACACTCAGGATGGTAAATAAGATGCCCTGTCAAAGAGCCACTGTGAATGGCAAGGCACTGAGCTGCTTGGCAAGTGAAGATGAGAACATTCCACCATGTTGTCAGAGGGGGCTGTTATTGTGGGTCTGATATTTGGAAGATGAGGCTCCATTGACCTGTTGTTTCTCAGAACCTCCTGCGCTCATAGCGGGTACAGTTCTTGTTGAGAATAAGACTAATTATGACATTAACTGGAAAGGTGTTGTGTTCTGGATCTCCTGCCAATTCTGATAGTGAGCATCACCAGGTCATTCACAACCTGTCGTCGTGATTTTAGCTTTAGACTTTACAGATACAGCGTGGAAACAGGCCCTTCGGCCCACCAAGTCTGTGCCTACCAGCAATTAACTCGCACACTAACACTATCCTACACACTGGGGACAATTTACAATGTACAGAAGCCCATTATTCTACAAACCTGCACGTCTTTGGAGTGTGGGAGGAAACCGGAGCACCCGGAGAAAACCCCGTGGTCACGTTGGAGAACGTACAAACTCCATCCAGACAGCACCCGTAGTCAGGATGGAATCCGGGTCTCCGGGCAACTCTACCGCTGTGCCACCATGCCGCCCAATGTAAGCTCTTGTCTGTTTGGTGAATCACCTTGCTGTGTGAAGAACTGAAGGCAGGGATATCCATGATCCCAGTATGGCCACTTTACCTTAATGAAGTTAGTGCTGGGAAGATCTTACTAAACATGCAAGAAGAGGTAAAAAGGTTACCATAGATGCCTGAATGGATGATTTTATATTCACACGACATGTCAGGAATTCCCTGCAATCTGGTCACAGCTAGTATAACCAGAGCATCAAATGCTGCACCTCACCACATCTGTCTCTTATTATCTGCTGAACAAGATCATGGGAGCTTCAATTGATCTTTCCTTGTTGCAGTAGTAATATGTTCAGGTACATTTACCTGTCACACCTGGTTTATTGGCAGCAAGGTGTGGTGAGAGACAAAGTCATTAAAATTAACGGATTTCAATTAGTGTGACAGTGGGAAACAGATTTCAATGCATGGAAGATGTGTACCAATGGGGAAATTAATCAGCTTTGACACCAAATTTCATTTAAATCTCCACATGTCCTTAACTGGCAAGGCAATTCTTTTTATACCTTGTCTGCTACATTTTTCACCCTGGCTACACAGAAACATCGAGGAGTTTCAGCTGAAACGTGCACTTTTGAAACATTAGAATGTTATTAGTGCAGATACAAAGTCATTACAGATAACAAAGTAGAAATAGAGAGTGTCTTGCAACCAAACTTTTACGCTGAATGCAGGAGAAGTAAAGTATAAATATTTGTCATTACTTAATGAGAATGCAAAGGGACCAAATTGATTTTTATCATAATTTTTTTATAAATATTGTTGTCCTCATCAACCCCCCAATCTGATTCCTGTGTTGGGATCAGTGCTAGTAATGATGTTTGGTCTTCAGTGTCTTGCCCCAAAGGTCTTCCTTGTTTGTGAGACAAGGTAGACACAAAATGCTGCAGCAACTCAGCACCACAGGCAGCATCTCGGGACTTCCTTCCTACACATTTTGTGAACCAAGGTATTGAGTCCTGATCACCACGGCAATTCCCCATAGGACCTGCTGACACATAGTCCTTCCAGCTAGTGATGTCCAAATCGTGAAGTTTCCTATATCCATCTGGCTCAACCAGTTAGACAGCTCTTTCAATGAATTCCCAACATTTTGTCACAACCAAATAAATGTCTTGGAAGAAATGTTATTCACTCTCTCTCCAAGGTTGTTCATGGCAGTATCAACAAGTTTAATTTTTCTTGCCAGGAACCTCCAGCATAATCTGGGTGGATTAGCAACCTGATTTATGGCACAGATCTTATAGGAATCTGAGGGGTAACCTTTTCACGCAAAGGGTGGTGGGTGTATGGAATGAGCTGCCGGAGGAGGTAGTTGAGGCAGGGACTATTGCAACATTTATGAAGCAATTAGACAGGTAAATGGATAGGACAGGTTTAGAGATATATGGGTCAAACACAGGCAGGTGGGTCGTGTGTAAATGGGACATGTTGGTGAGGGTGGGCAAGTTGGGCCAAATGGCCTGTTTCCACACTGTATGTGAGTCTATGACTATGTCTATGACTCTATCCCTGGATGGTAGTTAGGAATGGGAACTATTCTGACTTTCCTCTCACTGGAAGTTGGATTTAAGAACTTCCAAATGTGCTTGGCTCTGTTTCATGGTGTGGTTGTCCAACGAGACCATTGTCTTTAAATTAGAGCTCTGCGGAACAAAAATCTGGATTCAGTTCTTCAGTGCAAACATTTATAGGCTGGCTCAGCAATTTTATTGTAGAAACAAGGAACTGCAGATGCTGGTTTACTGAAAAGGACACAAAGTGCTGGAATAACTCAGCGGGTCAGGCAGAACACGGATAGGTGATGTTTTGAATTGTGATCCTTCTTCAGACTGTCTGAAGAAGAGTCTGAAGAAGAGTCCCGACCCAAATGTAATTTATCTGTGTTCTGCCTCACTCGCTGAATTACTCCAGCACTTTGTGTCCGTTTCAGCAATGTTATTCTTTGGGTGGATTAGTTCTCATGCTGGTGCAGTGCCCAATGTCTAGGACACCATTACCGTGACTGATTTGACTCCATTATAAAAATGTTACATTATACTTGCAAATCAGCCTCAGTATTGCTTATTGATGGATGAAAGAAAAACATAATTTAAAGCAGCATAACTTGCTGGAACAGAATAATTAGTGGCACCAGACTGTAAGATTGTAATTGTTAGAACAGGGGCATCGTTAGGTCAGTTGAAGGATACTCCATTTTACCTGGGAATTTATCTGATATTAGTGACAATAATTGGCTTCCCTCCCTTTATATTCTATTCTAAATTATAGGAAATTACATCCATAACAAAACAAGATGACAGCCTGAAATCAGATGTGCTGTCTGCTAATCTTTATTCAAAGTTGCTTAATCAAATCATCTGTGAATTTAAATTGAAGTTGCACAAACATATTTCTATTAATATTAATATCAGTTAATGGCCTGAAAAGTACTCATCTTATGCCAGCTGTTCAGCACCACCAATGTTATGTTCCTCATGGAACAATGGAATCCATATCTCCATGTCTGTGCCATGCGGTGTAGACTGAACCACACTGTAGGTCAGGCACCAACACACCTGACTCCCCCTCTCACCTCTGGCTCCCAGTCTGGTCCTGGATCCACCTGTGCTGACGGCCCACATGCACTTCAGACCTGGCCCCTCAGCCAGAGTCAACATTGACTGCACAATGAGTCATTGGAAAAGGCAAAGGTTTAACTAACTTTCTCTTACTTGTATTTTATCTAATATTAATGTTTAATTACTTTTCACCACATATTGTTAATAATTAAATGTATTATTTTTTCAATTTTTAATAATTAATGATTCCTTTACCGGTCTTTAACTGCTCCTGTAAGTAGTGGCACTTGGTATCAGATGAAAAGCCTTTGGCAGTGCAGGCTGTCAGAAGGCCGTCAGGGTGATGCCAGGGTGGGTTCAGAATCCTCTGTCTGAGTCTCCTCTGCATCTCCATCTCTTCCTGGAACTGCTGCAGCAGTGGTTATGGGGGTAACAGCTTACTGCTCCACAAGGAGAAGTCCAACATCTATGCTTGCAGCATATGCTAATCAACAGGATTTAGCATTTCAAACAAATCACAATTTTAATTACAAAGGATATATGCACTATATAAATGCAATTTGTGCATCTTTCAGCTATTTTCATGTCATGGGAGCAGAATTAGGCCATTCAGCCCATTGAGTCTACTCTGCCATTTAATCATGGCTGATCTATCTTTCCCTCGACCCCATTCTCCTGTCTCCTCCCAATCTTGACAACCGTACTAATAAAGAACCCTTCCTTTTCAACAACATATTTAACATCTCCAGTATTCATGTAGATCAGTTTGAGGAAGGAACTGCAGATGCTGGTTTTTCAGTTTGACCTTTGCTATTGTTGGATGTAAGATTCACAAAATAATTAGAATAGTTCTGTTCTTGTTCACCCCACTTGATCTCATCCTTCAGACCAACTCGACAACTTCCCATGTTAGAATCTAGCTACATCTTAGATGAATGTGGTGCCATGCCTGCAGCCTATTCTGCTGATAAAATAAATGCTTTGTACAATCTGTCTGGAGTCCTAATATTGAACTTGTCTCATCTTAACTGTGGCCCGGTACTTCTAAATAAATCTGCATGTATTTCTTTATCCTGTGTGTGATGTGCATCAAAAGATCTTTCTAGGCAGGTGGTTTCTCAGGAGCTGAGCTCATTCCCCTAAACACAAACAACCAGTCGTGTCCTCTTCCTCTGCTGACCTCTGGGGCTGTCAAACTGCATCATTTATACTGATCAACTGGCCAACGGTGCTGGAACACTCACATTTATTCTTTGATGCAAGTTGACCTGAGAAGGAGGTGATGGACTGTCAAGGGATGAATTATGAGGGAAGACTTGATAACCTGCACTGGGTAACCACATACCAGAAAGCACTTTGCGATAAGATAAATCCATGTGTAATTCAGCTGAAAATAATTTCTCCTGAGATACTGTGGGGATAGTGGCTCTGTACTTGCTATGGTTCTATGCAACCCTAACCCGAACCCTAACCCAAACCCTAACCCTATGCATGTGGTTGAGGGGTCTATTGAAATATCTAAGATTGTGAGCAACAGTTTTGATGTAAATGGATCAAAAAGGTGTCAGTGTCAGAAGAAGTGTCTCGACCCAAAACGTCGCCTATTTCCTTCGCTCCATAGATGCTGCCTCGCTGAGTTTCTCCAGAATTTTTGTCTACCTTTGATTTTCCAGCATCTGCAGTTCCTTCTTAAACTCATAGTGTAATTAAATCAGTTGTACAAGACGCAGGTGAGGCTGCACTCGGAGTATTGCGTTCTGCTTTGGCCACCCTACTATAAGAAGGATGCCATTAAATTGGAACAAGGGCAGAGATTAGTGAGGATTTAGCCAGGATTTGAGGACCTGGGCTATCGGGAGAGATTAGGTAAACTAGGACTTTTAGCTCGAGATTATCTTCAAGAAGTGTATAAAATCATGAGTGGAATAGATAGGGTGAATGCATAGTCTTTTATCGAGAGGAGGGGAATCAAAAAACAGAGGATGTAGGTTTAAGGTGAGAAGGGAAAGATTTAATAGGATTCTGGGGGGCAACTTTTTCACTCAGAATGATGGTGGTGTTTGGACTTAGTTATCAGCGGAGGTAGCTGAGGCAGGTACAGTAACAACATTTAAAAGACACTTGGACAGGTGCATGGATACATGGGTAGGAAAGGTTTAGAGGGATGTGGGCCAAATATCAGCAAATGGGACTAGCTTAGATGGGGCATCTTGATCGGCATGGATAATTTGGACTGGGGCCAGTTTCTGCGCTGTGGGACCGTGACTAAACTCATGGAGCATGCAGCTACTGCTATAGAGCATGCAGCTACTGCTACAGCTACTGCTACAGAGCATGCAGCTACTGCTACAGAGCATGCAGCTACTGCTACGGAGAGGGAGTGAACTGAAATCCCACGGTGGCAAGATCTGAAGGTTTCAATGAAACAGTCTGGATTTATTTTCATTTCAATGGATTATTGGCAAAATTCTGCTGGTTCACTAATATTCTTCAAGAGAGAGGTGTTGTCACCGAACATTTGACTCCAGTTTCACATGGCACACTTTGACTCTCGAGGCTCTTGCATTTGTTCAAGAACCACCTTTAATTTTCACAATTTAGGAAAATGATAAATGTGACCTGGCTAGAATCACCCATATGGTGTTACACAGAAGAGACTTTGTGTCTGTCAACACACTGTGTCTCCAGCAGTGAATCTTGGAGTGACAGGATTGGCCTCCTGACATCAGGCCTGTCATTATCAGCACTTTGGTGACTCAGGAATCCACGGTTTAAAACTCAGTTAAACTGTATCTTACTACCAGTAATTTATTCCAACTTCTCTCTGATATTTGTGTAGATGTTTGGATCTGATAGAAGTAGGAATGATCTTGCGTGAGCAGATTATTGTGAGTGTGTGCTCTTCACATTAATACTTGACGTACATGTGAGCAGTGAGAGATGTGACTTCACAACAACTTCTCCGGTTTAAACTCCAGTAATCTGCATTATTTATTGCAATGCTAGTAATTTGCATAGTTTAAACGTTAAGGTCAGTGGGAATTAACTTTTAAATAAGTGCCTATCACACCTCTCTCTGTTCCGTTCAAAGTCTGGATCAGACCAGATGTTGTCACATAGTGACCCACTATCCCCAATATCATCAAACTCACCAACGTTTACGGCATTGCCTATTTAACGGGAAAACTAATTCAAACCCAGCATTTGTGTAGAAAGCCAGTTAAAAGCATTTTAACCCAAACTTCAGCTTCAACCCAAAGGAATAAGATGAAGATTCCTTTCTTGATGCTTGTTGAGTTCTGGCAGAGATAGTCAAGATTGTTCTTAGCCAGCATCCACAGACCTGTGGTTTGCTCATAACTACTCTGCTTTGGTTTTAAGTTGCTGAGCTGATATGCCAAAGGATTTCCACCTTCATGAGCTGGGTTTCCATCTAGATAGTGCCGCCTGCTACCAGCACCACTGACAATAGACAATAGGTGCAGGTTTAGGCCATTCGGCCCTTCGAACCAGCACCGCCATTCAATGTGATCATGGCTGATCATCCCCAATCAGTACCCCATTCCTGCCTTCTCCCCATATCCCCTGACTCCACTATCTTTGAAAGCCCTATCTAGCTCTCTCTTGAAAGTATTCAGAGAACCGGCCTCCACCGCCCTCTGAGGCAGAGAATTCCACAGATTCACAACTCTCTGTGAGAAAAAGTGCCTGATCCCACTGCTTACATAATGGGGCTCAATCTAATTTTGATCAAAATTAAATATTTTATATCCAAGCTGAACCAATGATTTTGAATGTTGTTTTTTTCCCTTCACAGCTTGTGTTCAGAAATTATTAACTAGAGCTTCAAATTACTCAGCATTCCCAGAATGATCCACCCTGACTCATCATCAATTATGGAGAAATAGCCCATGGATTCATTGAGTGTGTGCTCTTCACTATTAATACATGACATGCATTTGATCGGTGAGGGATAGGACCTTAGCAAGGACACGGGCCTCTCAACCTGAATCTGCACTGAGCATCAAACACCCGTTTGAACTCATCTACACTAATCCTATGTCATTCTCCCCAGAGTCCTCTCAACTTCCCCCAAATTATAACCTTCACCCACATCCTTACGGGTGTTTCCCAGAGGCCATTTCATCTCCTGGACCACACAACTTTTACATTTTCCCATATGACCAACCTAACATGCCTTGCCTTGGTCCATGTAGACAATATCTGCCATCCCACCCTCATCAATCCTCTTGGTCACCTCTTCAAAAAACGTAATCACCATTTCCCATGCACAACGCTATAGTCTGTCCCCAAACTCTTATGAGCCTGTCTCTCAGAACCCCCCCAGTAACCTCCCACCACTGATGTTAGGCTGTAATATGCTTGCTTCCCCTTGCAATCCTTTGTGAATAAAGCCACAACATTATCTGCCTTGTTATCTACTGGTACCACACACAAGAATAAGGAAAATGAAATAAAATCTGCCGGAGTTCCTGCATATTCCTTGCTCCTCACAATGTCCTGGGATACTTTGGGTCAGGCCCAAAGGACTTTTCCACCTTTATGCACCTCTCACTGCCAGCAATTCCACTTTCATAATGTCAGTATGTTCCCTTTCCCAATTCACTAGCATCCATGATCTTATCCACAGTAAATACATATTCATTTAGTTTCTTGTCTGTCTATGGTGGCTCCATGCATAGATGACCACACTGATTCTTAAAGTGACCCATTCCATCCCTAGTTACCCTTTGCTCCTTAGTATACTTCTAGAATCTCTTAGGATTCTCTTTTACCTTATCTGCCAAGGACATCTCGTCTCCTTATTGTTCTCTTGATTTTCTTCTTAAGTGTACTCCAACATCCCTTATCCTTCTTGGGATTTGCCTGATCCCAATTGCCTGACGTACATTTCCTTCTTTTTACTGACCAGACCCTCACTCTCCCTCTTCAGCCAGGTCCTTAATCCTGAATTATCCCAATCTCAAGTTTAAATGCTTCTCACTTGCCAAATATCCCTTTGCCTGCTAACCGTTGCAAGTTCCTGTCTAATGCCATCAAAATGAGTTTTGCCCTAATTTAGGACTTTAACCTGTGGACCAACCCTATTTCTTTCCATAACTATTTTAAAACTATCGAATGGTGGTCATTGGTTTCAAAGTTCTTGCCCACTGATACTTCAGCCATTCCCCAGCCTCATGTCCCCACAGTAGTTGCATTTTGCCCCTCTCTCAGATTACTTGAGAAAACTTTCCTTGAAACCCTTAACAAATTGTGACCTATCCAGTACATGGAGGCTCTCTTGGTCATCAGCCTGAGCTCCTTGTGGTGAATGCTTTCAAGAACAAGTAGGTCAACAATGAGACTTTAGTTTGGGAATTGTTTTGTGGTTTGTCCTGTACATTGGGAGTGCGACTGTATGTAAGAGGACTTTGTTGAGAATACTGACTGCACTATCTGTCTCTGTTTGTTGAAGCATTCCTGGGTCGGCCATCTGTGCCTTCGACATGGAGCAGATTTCCAACAGTTTTGACGGACGTTTCAAGGAGCAGAAATCCCCAGAGTCTATTTGGACGCCAGTTCCTGAGGAATTGGTCCCAAAGCCAAGGTAAGAGATCCATTCCATGATCCACATGATCCATTCCATACGATTATCCATTCTATGATCCACTCAATACCATGATCCACTCCATACCATAAATAGGCAGAACAGTTCAATATGAAATCTCTTGGATCTGTTTGGGGACAAGATGTAAATTCTGTGGATTGAATACTCAAACCTAATTCCAGAGCACCCAAATTGATGTGTTAGATGGGAATGTACTCTACTGTAAATGTCCATTATTTATTTCTTCAATGATAAAAATGAGCTGTTGGAAGAAGACAGAGACCTGAGGTTGGGTCACCAAAGAAGGTAGTGGCTGGGGAAGGAGATAATGAAGGTTGTGATCTCGTTTAGAGGGCTCAGAGTTGCAAAGGAGCTTTGAAGGATCTGAGAGGAGCATTTGGCGATCAGATGGTTTGAGGGTCAGGGCCTTTTGTGGGACAAAATGAATCAATGGGTTTGGATACCCTCGTGGGATTAGGAGCACGTTTGATGAGTTGATGGTGGTGTTTGGTGTCAAAGTTCATTTCTTAAAAGCAGACAACGACAAACTGGTTAAAGGTAAACCCAGCAAATCTTTAATCGATTTGTCAAACGGGAGTGGCGGGAATTACAAAGAGCACAAATGTTGCTCAGTCTGTCCCTGGGCTCCACTCACAGAATAAAGAGGAATTAGTGTAGTTATACTATTTTCTTATCAGTAAAACACACCTACCAAGTCTGAATATGGCATGATTGAAAGATTCTATAGCCTTTCAGAATATAGGAAAAGCTCAGTCCAAATCAAGCTCATCCAATAACAAGTTATTGCTTATCTCTGCAGCATCAGCTATTTTTTTTTCAACCTTGGCTTCTTTATGGCCTTGAAAGAAGCACATGTTATTACTCAGGTTTCCATCTTAATGTCTTTATTAAAAAGACAACCTGTCCTCCATATTGTGTTCCATATAATTTGCAAAGTCATTCAGACTTGGCACCGAGCCATTCTTTTGTACTACTAGACCTTGCTTTTGTATTAGAAGAAGAACAACTCCATTTTGTAAACAATGTTAGATTTGACTATTAGCTCTTTCATTGGTACTGTGTGGGTTGAGGGAAGGGAAGGATCATACTCTGCAGAGTCTTGGCCAGAATAAATCATAATAGTCCCAGAAGTGCCTGATAAAGGAACAAACTAATTAGTGCTCCAAATGGAACACTGAGCAGGGAACAAAGAGTTTCCATTCATGAATCACACAAGAGCATGCTCACTAAAAACTCCATGGCAAGATGAAACTATTATGAAGTGATTGTAATAGAGCTTCACTCCAATGTTGTTGGTTAAGGATGAAAGTACAGGCAATTATGGCCCACCTATTCTGAACATGACCAGCAAAAGTCAAATTCAACAAAATGAGACTAAATATTCACCTCTGGTGATCTGCCCTCCACAGCATCCAACTTCATCATTCCCCAGCACCACTCTTCACACTTCTACCTCACTGAACCCATTTCCACATGCCTTGATTCCATCTCAGCCCCCATGTCTTGTTCAATAACTGTTCAATTTCCAGGCCTCCATTGCCACATCATCACCATGGGCATCCAGTCCCGCTACACTTCTATTCCCCACCAGGAAGGTCTCAAGGTCCTACAGGTCTTTCTGAAACAGAGACCCAACAGTTTCCCTCTACTAACACTCACCTCCACCTGGCGGAACTTGTCCTCACCCTCACCAACTTCACTTTTGACTCCATTCACTTTTTCAGAGTTAAAGGTGTAGCCATGAGCACCTCATGGGCCCCAGCTATGCCTGCCTTTTTGTGGGTTACCATAACTCTACTGTGGCACAAGTACTCCAAAAGACAGAGGGAACTTTCTGTGCAATTTTCAGTGTAGATTGCTTTTAAACTTGGTCCGGGAGGCAAATAGCTGATGTCTAAACTCGTCGTTCACCAAATGATTTAAAGCTTAATAATTGGATTGAAAAATGTGTAGAAAGCAAAATTCACACAGTAGAAGCATTCACTGTCAGCTTGTTTCCCACTTCCAAATTTAAACCAGTTTCAGGAACAAGGATGTAATCCGTGCTGACGCACCATCACAATATTGATGAAGTGCCAGTCATTGATCAACTCATCCCAGCAATCACATTAATCGGGCTCCATTCCAATGCACATCAAGGATCCCACCACCGTCTGCGTCCCACCACCGTCTGCATCCCAGACACCGTCTGCGTCCCACCACCGTCTGCGTCCCACCACCGTCTGCTTCCCACCACCGTCTGCTTCCCACCACCGTCTGCGTCCCACCACCGTCTGCGTCCCACCACCGTCTGCTTCCCACCACTGTCTGCATCCCAGACACCGTCTGCGTCCCACCACCGTCTGTGTCCCACCACCGTCTGCATCCCACCACTGTCTGCGTTCCACCACCGTCTGCATCCCACCATCGTCTGCGTCCCACCACCGTCTGCATCCCAGACACCGTCTGCGTTCCACCACCGTCTGCATCCCACCATCGTCTGCATCCCAGACACCGTCTGCGTTCCACCACCGTCTGCAGTGTCCTGTGAGCTGCTCTGACACTTCCCTCAGTAACAAAAATCACCAGAATGTGAATCACTGGACATTCTTCTCATTGGCATTTGCTGGATTTTGTTGTGTGAAATAGTGGTATCACATTTGCCTGTTTTGTGCAGAGATTAGGTATTTTATTAATCATCAGTCTGAAGAAGGGTCTCGACCCTTCTTCAGCCATGATCATCCATGATCATGGCGGTGCAGGCTCGAAGGGCCGAATGGCCTACTCCTGCACCTAATTTCT
Organism: Malacoraja senta; assembly: GCA_038087875.1. Taxonomy (NCBI): domain Eukaryota; kingdom Metazoa; phylum Chordata; class Chondrichthyes; order Rajiformes; family Rajidae; genus Malacoraja; species Malacoraja senta. The sequence goes on along the minus strand of JAXLNO010000046.1, from coordinate 156,081 downwards.
ATGTTTCTATGACCCGAAGCATCACTCATTCCTTCTCTCCAGAGATGCTGCCTGTCCCGCTGAGTTACTCCAGCATTTTGTCTATCTTCGATTTAAACCAGCATCTGCAGTTCTTTCTTACACATTTTATTAATATGTTCTCTTTTAATGTCCCACATATTGTTATTTAGACATAAAAAGCATCGTTATGCTCTCGATAACAATACAACTGTGCTGTATAAAGCCAATATTTCCAACAAACAATTCATGGATTTAATTCCCAAATCTGAAACAATGTTGAACAATTTTGCAGAAATTGACATTTTAATGGATTAGACTCCAAAGAGTGATGTAATAATATTTCAGAACTACATTTTGTCTAAAGTCTGTGCAGAAAGTGGCTCTACACATGCATGGAGCATTGGTACATCTGGAGAATCAACTGCGTGGTACAGGAAAAAATCTTAAGTTCATATGGTCTAGGAGCAAAATTGGGCCATTTGGTTCATCAAGTCCACCATTCAATCGTGGCTGATCTATCTTTCCCTTTCAATCACATTCTCCTGCCTTCTCCCCATAACCCCTGACACCCAAACTAATCAAGAATCTGCCTTAAAACTCATGAACTTATGAATTAACTTGTTGAACTTCAGAAATCTCATTGTAAATATCTTGGCATGTTTAAAAACATCCATTCTGAAGCCCAATGCTGGAAAAAGAGATAATATTGAATGATAATTTGGGATAAGGGATAACCCATTGTTGTATATCTCAGAAACCACATTCTATAATGTATCAGGCTGAAAGAAGAAGGGTCTCGACCCGAAATGTCACCTATTCCTTCGCTCCATAAATGCTGCCTCACCCGATGAGTTTCTCCAGCATTTTTGTCTACCTTCTATAATGTTTCCTTCTGCACCATCCATTCTTCATTGAATGATTCTGTGGATCTTTGCATCCATCATGATCGGATGTCCAAAGGATAAAGATTGATACTTGATGGGGAATCCCTTGATATCAATGCTGAAATTCCTTCAACAACCCTTCTACAACAATCTGATCCGACTCTTTCAGATTATTTACATTTATTTTCTTGGCTCACCTTTCGATTTAAATTCTTTCCATCAAACCAAAAGGGACCAAGTTTCTCCAGTTGCTTCTCACAAATCAGATCTCAAGGACGAGTTCAGTTTTTGTGGCACTTTTATCCATTGCTTGACGATTAGACAAAGCATTCAACAAGTAGATTGATAAACACACAATGACTGAAGGGCCTCAACCCAAAATGCCACCTATTCCTTTTCTCCAGAGATGCTGCCTGACCTACTGTTGTTTTGGACACATGGTTCATTTTATTGGCTTTGTTAACTGCTGCTCCGCAATGATTCTGCTAAGAAGGTCTCTTTCACCTTCCCTCAAATTTACACATTGCCCAGATTGGCCTTTTGTGTTGATAGTTTAACAAACATTACAGTAAATTCCATCTGCCCTGTTCAGTCCACTCATAACCAATCTTGTTCACTCTGTTGCTCCTGCATTGTTTCACAATTAGTTCTTGTTTTCTACTCATTCATTTTCACAATCGATTCAACCATTGTATTTTACTTTGAATCCTAACAGTTTTGAACTCAATTGGTAATCTCTCGAGCAAAAATTTTGCAAGTATATATATAAAACATTTTAGAGTTGATCACTGTGCCTTTTTTTGTCATTTCCTGGCAAGAAAAATCAAAGAACCGAGACAGCTGGGAACACCTCGATGTAAAGCAGCTGACTAATATCTGACCAGGTTGTTAACAACGATGGAGATTGTCTGTACGGAGTTTGTACGTTCTCCCCGTGACCTGCGTGGGTTTTCTCCGAGATCTTTGGTTTCCTCCCACACTTGAATTTAGAAGGATGAGAGGGAACCTTGTAGAAACATATAAAATTATAAAAGGACTGGACAAGCTAGATGCAGGAAAAATGTTCCCAATGATGGGGGAGTCCAGAACCAGGGGCCACAGTCTAAGAATAAAGGGGAGGCCATTTAAAACTGAGAACAAACATTTCCCCCAGATAGTTGTGAATATGTGGAATTCTCTGCCACAGATGGCAGTAGAGGCCAATTCACTGGATAAATTTAAAAGAGAGTTAGATAGAGGTCTAGGGGCAAGCAGAATCAAGGGCTATGGGGAGAAAGCAGGCACGGGTTACTGATTGTGGATGATCAGCCATGATCACAATGAATGGTGGTGCAGGCTCGAAGGGCCAAATGGCCTCCTCCTGCACCTATTTTCTATTCTATTCTATTCTAACAGTAGAAAAGTTAGTTGAGGAATAAGGAGACAATTTCCAAAAGAGAGAAGTCAATATTACTCAACACCAAAGACTAGTCCTTTTAATTTATTGATTAGAACATTTGGATTGTAATCGAATCGTCAAGGATTCAGAATCCATTGACATATAGACCTCACCTCAGGCTAAACAAAGAAGTGTATCGTGGTTTGTGGGCAATTTTAGGACTGACATCATTACAGATCAACCTCAACCTCAACAATCCCACTGATGTTATTTGCTGGGGAAACATAAGATTTACATGTGTAGCTTAGCTTAGGGATACAGCATGGAAACAGACCCTTAGCTTAGCTTAGGGATACAGCATGGAAACAGACCCTTCAACGACCGGAAATGATGCATGAATTCAGTTATATTTGTAATAAACAATTGAAGTGCTGAAACTAAATTTGTAAACCTCTTTATTAGCCGGTTGATGACAGAATGAAGAGCCTTGGCCAAGGTTCAGGAGCTTGTGGATGATTTTGAAATAAAGAAATGAGTCTCATCACCCCATTCTGGAGAGAGAATGAGAAAACATAAACCAAATGCAAGAAATGCGAATCCTGTGGCATTTCCCTTCATACAAGTGGAAACTGGCCATATCTATTTGTCAAAGACAAATGGTGTTATGAATAAAAATACCACATTCCATCAAATGAACAATCTTTTGTTATTTCTGTTCCGCTGACATTTGTTAAATAGCAAAGATGCACAAGAACAAGGTGCACCCAATGGATCAACGGACTTCTGCCAATTAAGATAAGGACAATTCAACAGTGGGATCAAGGCATTTTGGTGTCTTCTTTTAAAATTTGTGCTAAACTGTGGAATATGTTTTACATTTTGGACACCACATGTCAGGGGCAAGCAGGGCTGAACATTGTCCATCACTCACCAAGCCCACACACAGACAGATACAAGTAGACCCTGAACATACTGTACTTCCCATCATCTGCACTTCCAGAGCATTGCCAATCCTTGGTGTCCTGCACTCACTTTCCAATTCTGACCATATCTGTGCGTAGTTGTGCATGTGATGTTGAGGTGATCGGTATGTCCTCATGTAATGCATTTTTTGTAATTCATTAACAGCTTCTTGATAAAATATGTTCCTGAATGAGTTGAACCAAGCGGAGTCACCTTCCATCTAAGTTAGACTTGTGAAGCTGGAAAGAGTGCAAAGAAGATTTACGAGGTTGTTGCCAGGACTCGAGGGCCTGAGCTATAGGGAGAGGTTGGAGCAGGCTAGGACTTTAATCCTTGGAGCGCAGGAGGTTCAGGCATGATCATATAGAGGTGTATAAAATCATGAGGGGACTTGCTAGGGTGAATGAACAAAATCTGAAGGGAATCAAGAACTAAAGGACATAAGTTTAAGGTGGGGGGAAAGCTTGGAACCTGAGAGGGAATTGTTTCACATTGAGGGTGATGGGTGAATGTAACAAGCTGCCAGATGAGGTCGTTGGGGCACTGAGGAACTATAACAACATTTAAAAGACATTTGGACAGGTACTTGGATAGGAATGTTTGGAGGGATAAAGGCCATACATGGCCAGGTGGGACAAGTGTAGATGGGGCACTTTGGTCAGCATGGGCAAGTTGGGCCGAAGGGCCTATTTCTGTGCTGTACGTCTCTGTGAGACTATAACTTGTAATTTTAGGCATTATGTTTTTAAAAGGCAGTAATGGAGTAAACATCGGAGCTATTTTGTGCACACCAAGAACTCATTAACCTATAAGATTAATGGGAATTGATTGACCAACAGAAAATATCCTAATTTGTCCAGTGGACTGAATAGGTTAAAATATCCATTTGCGTTTCCAATTGAGTGTCCTGTGCTTTCTGTAAACGTTTATTTCTCCCCCATTTAGACCTGGCTGCTGTGCGGAACCAGGAACAAAATACAACACCTCTAATGGGTTTCCAGACGAGATGTTAAACTTTGTAAAGACTCACCCGTTGATGGATGACACAGTTCCTTCCCTAAACCATGGGCCATGGATCATAAAGACAACCATCAAGTGAGTTTCAGAGACATCGGCTTCAAGAGCATTTGAGATTATCCCAGCTTGAATGATTTCTGATATGGAGATATCAGAGATTTCAAATCAGTTATAGTCATGAGCTGGGCAGTTAGAATTCTGAACAGGACGCTTCTGTCTGCTCCATCGATTGCACCTGCGTGCAATATTTGGTTTATCCTGTCATAGTAACAGTAAATACATCACATCTGTGGAATACTGCAAGTTTTGCACCAACACACATCTGTATCAGGTGTGCAGAACATTAATGCCTAGGAAGGAACTGTAGATGTTGGTTTACACTGAAGATAGACACAAAAAGGCGGAGTAACTGAGTGCGTCAGGACAGCATCTCTGGAGAGAAGGAATGGGATGTGGAACACTAACATGATCCAGTTATCAGGTCTCAGTGTAACAAGCAACACAGATAATCAGTATACGACCCTATCCCTGGACACTATCTTGCCAACCATACTGGAGGAGGTCTCTGTCTGAGATATGCTTCCATAATCCTGACAAGTTTAGAACCATAGATGGAACAGAATATTCACATCCTGGTTCTCCTAATGTAAACAATAAGTAGCCAACCAAGCACGATGGTTGCCAGGGATTCATCTTGTATCAGGAACTCCAGGGTCATTTACTTTATTCTTTGCCTGAGAAAGTGGCAAAAGTGAATGAAAACATTGTAGATTTTGGCAGCAGTCTTTGAGTTTAAAACCATTTGGCACCATCAGTGTGGTTGTAAGAAATGGCAGGATTCAAAGAACCATTGAACTTGTGAAGAAACGATGTCCAGTTAAAACAAAGACAGACAGATGTATCCCACACAGGGGATGCTGGCCTCCATTTACATCCACTCTCCTCAAACCCATCGAAACAACGGCTATAAAACAAAATCCAACTCTAACCAGGATCTAAATTGGTGGGCATCGATTGGTCGACTGATCATTACAAACAGTGATTTTTGCTTCATTCATTTTCAGTAATGTTGAAACATCAACATAATTTGACCACCTGTGTTCACCACCTCAACCCCACCGAACCACAATGGTCTTTGCACTCTTGTGGTTGCTCTACATAGATAGGCTTTTGCACTATCATGGTCTAGTTTACTTAGAATGACTAATTGTTTATTGTATATTTATTGTTGTTGTTTCCAATGTGTCTGTAACGCTGCAGCAAGTAATATTGCCATAATTCCGGTTCTTATCCGGTGCATACAACAAATGATGCATCCTTGACACACAAGTCTTGACATACGTTACTGAGATGCTGCAGGGTATGTTTCCATTCCTTTCAGCGAGCTTGGCAGCAGAGTAACAGAACTATGAGAGCCCACTGCAGCTCAAGACCAAATTGACCAGAGTGATTGCTGGGACCATCCAAACCCAGAGTCCTGCATCACTCAGGAACATGTGTTCCTTGGTTGAGTATCTGCTCCATTGTCCTGGTTCAAAAGATAAACTTCTACATGTCAGCTGCAGCAATATCTGGGGATAGTTGGAGGCAGGAGAAATGATGCATGAAGCCAGGCCGTTAGCACGTCATGTTTTGGACCGATGGGAAACATTAAGAAGCATCTTTTGTGCTTCTGGAATAAATGTGCTGGTGACTGCTATTGCACTCTGAAGAATTGGGTACAGCTACGTCTAATGCTGAAGTGAGTGTACCCAGGAGGTTTTCTGACCAAGTCCACGTCTAAGTTTTAGTTTAATTTATTATTTATGTGTACTAAAGTGCAGTGAAAAGCTTTTAGATGCTATTTGGTCAAAGACTATACATGGTTACAATCAAGCTGTCCGGAGTATACAGATAAAGGATAAAAGGTACAATATTTAGTGCAAGATAAAATCCAATAAAGTCTGATTAATGAGGTAGATAGTAGTTCAGGACTGCACTCTAGGTGGTGTGAGGATGGTTCAGTTGCCTGATAACAGCTGCGAAGAAACTGTCTCTGAATCTGAAGTTATGCTTTTTCACCCTTCTGTACCTCTTGCCCGATGGGATAGGAGAGAAGAGAGTGGCCGGGGTGAGACTGGCCCTTGATTATGTTGCTGACCTTGCTGAGGCAGTGTGGTGTAGATGGAGTCAATGGAAGGAAGGTTGGTTTGTGAGAGGAATCGAGGCCAAGAGTACATGGGTTTAAGGTAAAGGAGGGAAAGATTTAATAGGAACCTGAGGGTTATCTTTTTTACACAAGGGTCACAAAGTCATAAGGTCATAAGGAATAGTAGAATCAGGCCATTCGACCCATCATGTACTCCGCCATTCAATCTCCCCCTCCTAACCCCATTCTCCTGCCTTCTCCCCATACTCTCTGACACCCGTACCAATCAGGAAATAACTTAACCATTATACTACCACAGCCCTGTGGCTTGGTGGATGTATGGACCAACTCTGGAGGAGGTAGTTGAGGCAGGCACTATCATAACATTTAAGAGACATTTGGACATTTAAACTAATGGATAGGATAGGTTTAGAGGGATATGGGCCAAGTGGGACTCGTGTAGATGGGGCATTGTTGGTCAGCATGGGCAAGTTGGGCAGAAGGGCCTGTTTCCACACTGTGTGACTGTGACTCTATAACCTGTTTTCTGCCACTTGGGTGTTGGAGTAAATTAGGAAACAATAATTGTGTTTTTCTTATTCCTCTTCTCCTGAAACTGCTGAGAGACGATCCCTTATTGGTCACCATCTTTTGCTGTATGAAAATCAGGGATTATTCAAATGTTCCCTGTTTTGTTTTTCATTTTAGTTCCTGTCTTCATTTTGCTAATTTTAATCCTTCTGATTTATTTGCAACTGTTTAGTTTCTGTCCTTATCCTGTCTGCAGCTTTAATCAGGGCTGCTTCATTTATCTTGCTTTCACAACTATTTTTCCTGTGTCTTTTCCCAGAGGCCTTCATGAACATTTCCCAATAATTAAACTGAATGAGGCATAGAGGTGCCGCACTGCACAATAAACTAAACTAATGCAAATGCTGCAGAACAGGATGGCAGGGGTCGCTGCAAGGCTGAGTGTTTGGACTGATAAACTGAGCTGAAACTTCTGTCGCAATCAGAAACTTTACTGCCACCCGGCTCAACATAAGCTGCTCATGTTCTCAAAAAGGGGAATATTTGATCACAAGCTGACATGCCAGAAAGCTCCACGTGCCCTGAAGCAATCTGTGGATCATTGCTTGAGTACTTTTCTTTCTTGATGTTTGAAGCATTTACCCTGGCGACAACTGGCAAACTCTCATTTAAATTACCCGAAAATGTTCTTACGGTTTTACGTAATCTGTTTGCCAACATTAGATCTATACTGTCTAGCTTAAAAAATATTCACTAGATTCTCTCCACCCCCAATCAGTAATACTAGGGAGAGCTTAAATGCAACAGCATAAACAATATCTCTACGGTCACAAAATTCATCGACCTGAGTGGACAGAAGCCCAGAGAGAGATTGACGATGTGATGTGCTAATATTTCAAACTATACTTGAGGTTTTACAGATAAAAATAGGCCACATGTCATGTTTTATTAACTGTTGCTGGAAACTGCTCAGTTTTTATCTATTCTGTAATGTAATCAATATCTCATTTCGATACGCAGGGATCGCCTGGACAAGATCGTGGTGGACACCGAGGCTGGCCCCTTTAAGAACCACACTGTGGTATTCCTTGGCTCTGAAACTGGCATTATTCTCAAATTCCTCATTAGACCAACTACAAGTACAAACTTTGTCAATCGAAGCTTATTCCTCGAACATTTTGATGCTTACAGCCCAGAGAAGTAAGAATTCTTTTATACCGAAATAATTGAAAACATTGCCGAATATTTACAGAGTGTGCAGACCCAGAATCTGTGTTTTTTCCCATTACAGCTTCAAATGCACCACACACACACACACACACACACACACACACACACACACACACACACACACACATACACACACACACACACACACACACACACACACACACACACACACACACACACACACACACACACACTCACTCACACTTACACACACACACACACACACACTCACTCACTCACACTTACATACACTTACACACACACACACACACACACACACACACACACACACACACACACACACACACACACACACACACACACACACACACACTCACTCACACTCACTCACACTTACACACACACCGCACACACTCTGCATACACACACTCTACACACACCCCACACACACTCTACACTCACCCCACACTCACCGCACACTCACCACACACACACCGCACACACACAGATGGACTCTCTCACACCATAGTATAAAAACTCTGCATTGGCCAACAATTTGTTTAATCGATGTACTAAGTTGCCTCACTTTTCTGCCACTGCACAAGACACATCATTGTACCAAGTTGCAAGGTCTTTCACTCTGTGAGGAATTCACGACATTGGGACAAATTCATTGCAGTCGCCATCTCCAAGTCATTCCAAGATCTCAAAACCTGCCTTCTCTTTATATCAGGGAACATAAAAACTGTAGACATGTGAAGAGAAAAAGATTATTTAAAACAAATGTAGGTCCCTTGCAGTCAGAATTGATCATGGGGAACAAGGACATGGCAGACCAATGGAATAACTACATTGGTTCTGTCTTCACTAAGGAAGACATAAATAATCAGCCGGAAATAGCAGGGGACCGGGGGTCAAATGAGATGGAGGAACTGAGTGAAATCCAGGTTAGCCAGGAAGTGGTGTTAGGTAAATTGAATGGATTAAAGGCCGATAAATCCCCAGGGCCAGATAGGCTGCATCCCAGAGTACTTAAGGAAGTAGCCCTAGAAATAGTGGATGCATTAGTGATCATTTTTCAAAACTCTTTACATTCTGTTCCTGAGGATTGGAGGGTAGCTAATGTAACCTCACTTTTTAAAAAGGGAGGGTGAGAGAAAACAGGGAATTACAGACCAGTTAGTCTAACATCGGTAGTGGGGAAAATGCTAGAGTCAGTTATTAAAGATGGGATAGCAGCACATTTGGAAAGTGGTGAAATCATTGGACAAAGTCAGCATGGATTTATGAAAGGTAAATCATGTCTAACGAATCTTATAGAATTTTTCAAGGATGTAGCTAGTAGAGTGGATAAGGGAGAACCAGTGGATGTGTTATATCTGGACTTTCAGAAGGCTTTCGACAAGGTCCCACATAAGAGATTAGTATGCAAACTTAAAGCACATGGTATTGGGGGTTCAGTATCGATGTGGATAGAGAACTGGCTGGCAGACAGGAAGCAAAGAGTAGGAGTAAACAGGTCATTTTCAGAATGGCAGGCAGTGACTAGTGGGGTACCGCAAGGCTCAGTGCTGGGACCCCAGCTATTTACAATATATATTAATAATCTGGATGAGGGAATTGAATGTAACATCTCCAAGTTTGCGGATGACACAAAGCTGGGGGACAATGTTAGCTGTGAGGAGAATGCTAGGAGGCTGCAAGGTGACTTAGATAGGTTGGGTGAGTGGGCAAATGCATGGCAGATGCAGTATAATGTGGATAAATGTGAGGTTATCCACTTTGGTGGCAAAAACATGAAAGTAGACTATTATCTGAATGGTGGCCGATTAGGAAAAGGGAAGATGCAATGAGACCTGGGTGTCATGGTCCACCAGTCATTGAAAGTAGGCATGCAGGTGCAGCAGGCAGTGAAGAAAGCGAATGGTATGTTAGCATTCATAGCAAAAGGATTTGAATATAAGAACAGGGAGGTTCTACTGCAGTTGTACAGGGTCTTGGTGAGGCCACACCTGGAGTATTGCGTACAGTTTTGGTCTCCTAATCTGAGGAAAGACATTCTTGCCATAGATGGAGTACAGAGAAAGTTCACCAGACTGATTCCTGGGATGGCAGGACTTTCATATGAAGAAAGACTGGATAGACTCGGCTTGTACTCGCTAGAATTTAGAAAATTGAGGGGGGATCTTATAGAAACTTACAAGATTCTTAAGGGGTTGGACAGGCTAGATGCAGGAAGATTGTTCCCGATGTTGGGGAAGTCCAGAACAAGGGGTCACAGTTTGAGGATAAGGGGGAAGTCTTTTAGGACCGAGATGAGAAAATCATTTTTCACACAGAGAGTGGTGAATCTGTGGAATTCTCTGCCACAGAAGGTAGTTGAGGCCAGTTCATTGGCTATATTTAAGAGGGAGTTAGATGTGGCCCTTGTGGCTAAAGGGATCAGGGGGTATGGAGAGAAGGCTACTGAGTTGGATGATCAGCCATGATCATATTAAATGGCGGTGCAGGCTCGAAGGGCCGAATGGCCTACTCCTGCACCTATTTTCTATGTTTCTATGTTTCTATCTTCCTCAGTACTTTCCGTCTTCCTGCTTTCCGCAGAGCTTCACCGATCTCATCTTCTGAACTGAAACTTACTTCTCTCCAAGTTTATAGGGAGGAACTGCAGATGCTGGTTTACATTGAAGGCAAACACAAAACACTGGTGTAACTCAATGCGCCAGGCAGTATCTCTAACTTTGTTCAGCCTTGTTGACCCACACTATGTACCCAAACCCTTGTCAACAGCTTCTTTGCACAACCGTCACTGCAAACCAATAAAGACTGGACCACTAACGTCGCCTGTACACAAAAGACACATCACATTAAAACAGAGATGAAAGGTTGAAGAGAAAATTAGCTGACTGTTTACTGGTTGGAAAAAACAAAGTATCAGAATGCCTCTGGGAGCAATCCAAATGTTAGCTAATCATCACGGATAATCTAGTTAAAAGGGATTATCAATCATAGCAATACTTTCAAGTGTTACAGTTAAAAATAGGCCATGTATCATGTTTTATTAAATATCACAGGGAGATACAGCGCACAAACAGGCCCTTCAGTGCACCGAGTCATCAACCACCCTTAGCTAGTACTAATCTTACATTAATCCCAGTTTCATACACTCTTCCCACATTGTCATGAACCCACCAGATTCTATCACTGTGCACACTGGGGGTGATTTACAGTGGGCACTGTACACACTGGACGTGATTTACAGTGGGCACTGTACACACTGGGGGTGATTTACAGTGGGCACTGTACACACTGGGGGTGATTTACAGTGGGCACTGTACACACTGGACGTGATTTACAGTGGGCACTGTACACACTGGACGTGATTTACAGTGGGCACTGTACACACTGGGGGTGATTTACAGTGGGCACTGTACACACTGGGGTGGTTTACAGTGGGCACTGTACACACTGGACGTGATTTACAGTGGGCACTGTACACACTGGAGGCACTCAGCCTCCCCACCTTTATGTATTTAGGAGGAAAACTAGAACATTTGGGAAAAGCCACACGGAAGGAGGGAGAATGCGGGGAGAAACTGCACTCCGACATCGCCTGGGCGACTGTGATGCTGCAACTGTATTCACTCTGCCACCATGATGCCCTTACATAGAATAGCTATACCAACATACTAGCTTGTATGTAGCTGAACCAACATACTAGCTTGTATGTAGCTGAACCAACATACTAGCTTGTATGTAGCTGAACCAACATACTAGCTTGTATGTAGCTGAACCAACATACTAGCTTGTATGTAGCTGAACCAACATACTAGCTTGTATGTAGCTGAACCAACATACTAGCTTGTATGTAGCTGAACCAACATACTAGCTTGTATGTAGCTGAACCAACATACTAGCTTGTATGTAGCTGAACCAACATACTAGCTTGTATGTAGCTGAACCAACATACTAGCTTGTATGTAGCTGAACCAACATACTAGCTTGTATGTAGCTGAACCAACATACTAGCTTGTATGTAGCTGAACCAACATACTAGCTTGTATGTAGCTGAACCAACATACTAGCTATAGGTAGCTATATCATACAAGCTATAGGTAGCTGTACCAACCTACCAGCCAGCAAGATAATATCCTTCAATGGGAGACAAAAATGCTGGAGAAACTCAGCGGGTGCAGCAGCATCTATGGAGCGAAGGAAATAGGCAACGTTTCGGGCCGAAACCCTTCTTCAGACTAATGTATGGGTGGGGAGGGCGGGAAGAAGAAAGGAAGAGGAGGAGCCAGTGGGCTGAGGGAGAGCTGAGAAGGGGAGGAGACAGTTGGGACTACCTGAAATTAGAGAAGTCAATGTTCATACCGCTGGGGTACAAACTGCCCAAGCGAAGTATGAGTTATTGCTCCTCCAGTTTACGGTGGTCCTCACTATGGCCGTGGAGGAGGCCCAGGACAGAAAGGTCGGATTGGGAATGGGAGGGGGAGTTGAAGTGCTGAGCCACCGGGAGATCAGGTTGGTTATTGCGAACCGAGCGGAGGTGTTCGGCGAAGTGATCGCCAAGCCTACACTTGGTCTCACCGATGTAGATCAGCTGACATCTAGAGCAGCGGATGCAATTTTTACCTTCGATTTTCTAGCATCTGCAGTTCCTTCTTAAACATCCTTCAATGGGACATCAGTTTGGATCCTATTCTGTGTTGCGTTCACTGATCATAAAGCATTGCGCTGGGGCTAAAGGCAGGGCAAAGATTTTGCATTCAATGGTTTCATGAACCATTGCTGGCAGGTTCCCAATGCTAGTAACTTTGGGTTTAAGGATGCTATTTTAATCATCAGACATTATGTTAATATTCAATGTCTAGGAATAAGATTCACTTTGGCCTTTTGTGCTTGTGAAGACATTCTGACATTTTGCAACGTCAGGGTGAGATCAGAGATGTCAGAGGGACAGATTAAATGCAAGGACCAACTATTGTAAAAATGCCCATTTTTCACTAATCAAGCTGAGGCCATGTTGATAACCAATGCAAGGTTGAGCCAGTTGTGAGCCGCTGCTAATGACTTCCATCCCCACCAGCTTCACAAGAGCAGACACAATTGCAGAAAGAAAGAATCTCAGTATCAAACAAAGCAGCAACTTAAAGCCATGAATAACATTTGTGAAATTACATTCAGATAATTTCAAAAATCAAACCAAATAGTTTTATCATCCACATAAACGGTCCATGGGATGCTGCGTATTTAATAAGAATATAGATGATTCCGAGGAAATGATTTTTAAAAAAGCATTAAACATTTTGGGCTCCCTTCCAAGAGCTGTAAAGATAACTGGAGAGATTTGAGGTCTCCTTGCAACAAGACAATTAGAAAGGGCCAATGGTCCAAGTATTTTCAATGGTTGATGGAAATTGGCAGAATACAAATGAGTCTTCTTTGAAATGAATGTGAACCACGCTTGGCAATACAGAACTAGATGAGGACATTAGGAGCAATCTATTTCAGAGGATAGCCAATATTTACATTAAATTGCAGTCTCATCCCATCACTCCTAAACCAAAACTCCACAAAGAACAATATTTTCAGAAGGGGTGAATGAGGCGGGAAGGGGAAGTTGTAAGAAGTCGTAACTTATTATTTTGTCATATTAATGACCATTGACAGGATGTAAAATATAAGTACTAACCTATGCACTCTAATTATCAACCAAAATATATATGAATAGCTCACTAATTGTTCTTTCAAGACTTTCCTGTGCTGAGACCGGTGGAGCATTGAATGTACTCCAGGGATAACTCATTGTCACCCAGTTTGAGGAGTAGGAAAGAACTGCAGAGGCTGGTTTAAATCAAAGGTAGACACAAAATGCTGGAGTAACTCAGCGAGACAGTCAGCATCTCTAGAGGACAGGCACCATTCCTTCTCTCCAGAGATGCTGCCTGTCCTGCTGAGTTACTCCAGCATTTTGTGCCGACCCAGTTTGAGGTGCCCTGAGAAGTGTGACACGGTGTTATACTAAATAATTCATTTTTATTTGTGCCACAGCAACAGCACTGAAGTAATGAATCTGCTCTTTATTGCAGATGTAACGCCAAAGGGCGTGAGCAGCGGAGGATAGTGGGTATGGAGCTGGACAAGATGAGTGGAACCGTGTTGGTGGCATTCTCCTCCTGTGTTGTTCGAGTTGCCTTTGCCCATTGTCAGCAACATGCTGCCTGCATGAAGTGAGTCCAACTACAGATCACTACTTCTCAAAGTTTGCCAAAATCCCTTCAATTTATGACATGTACCCGTAAATTCAGCACGGTGGTGCAGCCATTGAGTTGCTGCCTTACAGAGCTCGCAGCGCCAGAGACCCGGGTTCGATCCCGACCACGGGTGCTGTCTGTATGGAATTTGTACGTTCTCCCTGTGACCTGTGTGGGTTTTCTCTGAGATCTTTGGTTTCCTCCCACACTCCTAAAATGTACAGGTTTGTAGGTTCATTGGCTTAGTGTAAATATATAATTGTCCCTAGTGTGTGTAGGACAGTGTTAATGTGCGGGGATCGCTGGTCGGCATGGACTCGGTGGACCGAAGGGCCTGTTTCCGCACTGTATCTCTAAACTAAACTAAACTAAACTTCTCTGCCTCTGCTTGCATGTTCTCCCTTCCTCCCACACATTGATGTTCTTGCCTTTGCGTTGGTGAGTTCAATTCTCATTGAAGTTTGATTGCACGGTCTGGGTTGACACCCCAGGGTGGCACTGAGAGAGTTCTCAGTGACGAGAGCGTGCAGGTGAGATGTTAAACCAAGAACATGAATAAATTAAAAAGATCCAATGGTGCAAGTTGAAAGTGACCAGAGGGTTCCACCCAGAACCCAACTCTTTCCATCTTTCACCCTGCTCTGCCAGAAACAAGTCTTTATTCATTCATCTCATGTTTTTTGAGTAGAGCTCTCGAAATTCTCTATGTGACAATGCTAATGGTGTTTCTAAAAAGTGGACTTGATTGTAAAGCTCTTTGGCACATACTGAAGGATTGGAATGTACGCACGATGATACTGCTAACACAAGCCAAACTCCCAGACCCTTTATCAAGTGCCTGTTGTGAATGAGTTCTGATGGTTGCCAGCTTGATCTTGTCCTACATTCAAACTTCCCACCCGAGGCGAGTCCTTGCATCTGCTCAACAATGAAGCCTGTCTCTCCTCTACTAAGTTCAGTGAGTTAAACACAACTGGGAATTGCACAGTGGATGTTGGGAATGGTCTTGGATTATCACGGTTATTTGTCTTCTTCTGAACAATTGAAGGGTATTTAAGCTAATATTTTCATTGTGTGGATTTTCACCAACTGCAAAACCACTAGATGAAACCAGCACCAAAACCTCCCAACAACAGGCTATGAACATGGGATGAACATGTAACAACAGGCTATGAACATGGGATGAACATGTAACAACAGGCTGTGAACATGCCCGATGAATTCTACACTTGAGAAAGATTAGTCAGGCATGCATACAAGACTACATTTGAAGGCACTTCTTCAGAACCTGATGTTTTGAATGAACTTGGGTGAATTATAGTTAAGAAAACCCTGCCAATGTTGAATGGGCTGAACACAACCTCCTGCTCCAGAGTGTCAGCTGTAAACACTGTAAACCACAGAGGGAATTCTTGTGCTGAACACAGCGTCCGGATTAGAATCCACTCAAATGATCGAAGCTTGACATATCTTTAATGCTTTTCTTACACCACATTGATACTCAGACTGCAGGGGGAAACTGGCATAGACCTTGTCAAAGCTGACGGCCTCAGAAGGCAGCAGAATGAAAATGAGTTTGCAGAGCAGTCAACTGAAAGGCAATGTTAGCTTTGGAGAAAAAAAGGTTACGGAAGATGGACACCCAGTATCACAGCAGGTAGAGCTGCTGCCTCACAGCGCTAGAGACAAGGGTTCGATATTGACCTCAGGTGCTGTTAGTGTGGAGTTTGCACATTTCCGGTTTCTTCCCATTTCTCAAAGATGTGGCGGTTTGTAGATTAATTGGCCACTTGTGTGTAGGGGGGTGGATGTACAAGTGGGATAGCACAGAATTTGTGTAAATGTGTAATCGGTGGGCCAAAGGGCCTGTTTCCATTCTGCATTTTGCCATTCAGCTTCAATTAATTCAATCAATCCGTTGAGCATGTATTTAAAATGTGAAAAAGAGAAACTTTAATAGAATTAGTTCCCTGCCAAAGCCCTGGAATAGAGTCATAGTCATACAGCACAGAAACAGGCCCTTCGGCCCAACTTGCCCATGCCAACCATCATGCCTCATCTACACTAGTCTTACATGCCCGCATTTGGCCCATATCCCTCTAAACCTATCCAAACCATGTATCCGTCGAAATGCCTTCTAAATGTTGTTATTGTACCTGCCCCCAACTACCTGTGTGGGAAGGAACTGCAGATGCTGGTTTAAATCGAAGGTAGACACAAAATGCTGGAGTAACTCAGCGGGAATGCAGCATCTCTGGAGAGAAGGAATGGGTGACGTTTCGGTTCGAGACTCTTCTTCAGTCTGACCCGAAACTCAACCTGAAACGTCACCCATTCCTTCTCTCCAGAGATGCTGCCTGTCCCGCTGAGTTACTCCAGCGTTTTGTGTCTGCTTGCCACCTCTGAATGTTCTTCAAGGTAGGAATTAAAAGTTACAGCAATAAAATGTTTTCTGGAGAGAAATAATGGGTGATGTTTCAGGTCGAGACCCTTCTTCAGACTTAAATTACTGGATGAGCAGTCATTTCACATCTGATTACATTTCAGGAACTCTTGCTGTAAACATATGTTTATGCTCCAGGCAACTTCACGATTAACTTCACTTTCAAAGCCCCCACATTTGAATAGTTTGCCAAAAGTCATCACTGAGACTTGCACAGGGAGGACTGAACTGGTGTAGAGCAGTATCAATAGGGTATCTATTGAACCATATCCCAGTGTACATCAGCGCCAAAAGATATGTGTGGAGAATGAGTTTGAGGAAACAAATGATGATGATTTTGTTGACGTTGTCTAACGTGAGAATGTTTCACGTCTTCTCTCCAAAGGAGCTGTGTTGGCACGCGTGACCCATACTGTGGTTGGATTGGAGATGGACAGTGTGCCTATTTGGAGCCAGGAACCAGGTAGACCCACCTTAATCCCAGAACATAACCTAAGGTTTTTGTTTCAGCATTGGAGAGGCCAGCTGGTAGAAGATGTCCGCTAATGTAGTGGTTAGTTACTGGACTAGCAGTTAGAGTAATACTTAGTCACAGGAGTCCTGGATCAGAGGAATTAGTTCACTTTGGCAGTTTAACATTTTAAATTAGAGGAAATATGAGTATCTGTCATGCTAAATGTGAGTCTGATTGTCATATACCCAAAAAGTTGCTCATTAGTGTCCTTCAGAGAAGAAAATCTACCAATCTTATCCATCCAGCCAATATGTAATTGCAAAGCCATCAATATGCCCACTCCAGTTTAGACATGGGCAATAAATGCAACATTGCCAATGTTGTGCTCATCCTCAGAACAAATGAACAAGGATTTGCTGATCAGGACACTCGCTTTGTCCACAAAGCACTTTGTGATGCTAAAAACCGATAAATCTGCCAAAATAGAAATATCTATATTCCATTGAAGTCTTAGCTTAGACAAGAGTTGTTACTCATTCAATTCTAGACCAGAGAGTTGGGTTTTTGATTTGTCTGCCAAGATCCTTCAAAATAAAACTTAATTATCAGAAATCATTTTTCCATTTCCTTTATTTAACTTCAAAATAAACAGCAGAAAATGGTATTAAATATGGTTTTAATCAGGGAGTGTGCACTGGACCTTCAGCCTCAGCCTCACTCCCTTCCCTTACACCGACATACATTCCAAGTTTTTAAGTGTTTATTTATACTACCAGTAAACTGCAGTTCTCTCGCTGTCAAATTGTTCATAGCTGGTGAGGGATCTGTTGAGTGCACAGAGTTTGCAAATGATGCCCCTCAATATGAGAGCAATAGATGGAAGCAAACAATACTGGAAACAAGGATTTGTCCAAATTACTGAAGAAAACAGGAAGCATCTTCCGCCACATTTTGCTTCACATTCAGCCTCGCGTTTCGCAGAACCTGACGCCCAACCTGCAAGGAAAGAGATTGTCACCCTCATCCAATCGATGTGACTCCAGCCCCAGTGTAGTTGACTCCTAACTGTCAACCAAGACTCGTAGCCCAGGGCTGCTGGTTGGTGACCAATTCCAGCTTGTTAAAGTGGGCCGAGGCTCATCTACTGATTGCCCAGTGAGTCTGACTTGCTGCCAATGCAGTTTACATAATAACGTCAATAAATTGTGTTGGCCTTACTGCTCCTCAAACCTGCTCAGCCTTTCAACGAGGCCTGATGTTGCCATGGAGGGAGTACAGAGAAGGTTCACCAGACTGATTCCTGGGATGGCAGGACTTTCATATGAAGAAAGACTGGATAGACTTGGCTTGTACTCGCTAGAATTTAGAAGATTGAGGGGGGATCTTATAGAAACTTACAACATTCTTAAGGGGTTAGACAGGCTAGATGCAGGAAGATTGTTCCCGATGTTGGGGAAGTCCAGAACAAGGGGTCACAGTTTAAGGATAAGGGGGAAGTCTTTTAGGACCGAGATGAGAAAAAAAAATTCACACAGAGTGGTGAATCTGTGGAATTCTCCGTCACAGAAAGTAGTTGAGGCCAGTTCATTGGCTATATTTAAGAGGGAGTTAGATGTGGCTCTTGTGGCCAAAGGGATCATGGGGTATGGAGAGAAGGCAGGTACGGGATACTGAGATGGTTGATCAGCCATGATCATATTGAATAGCGGTGCAGGCTCGAAGGGCCGAATGGCCTACTCCTGCACCTATTTTCTATGTTTCTATGTTTCTATACCTGCTCACACTGATTATAGATTCCCCTAGAGCCCAGACTCTGATCCATGTCAACCTAGAATAAGTCTAATGAGTTAGCAACCACTGCTCTCGGGGGTAACATGGGAAATGTTCCATGGGAAATCTTCCTCCTTATCTGATCCTTCATCAGTTGATACACTTATCCTGATATTTTACCCTTAATTAATAGATTCTTCCACCAGAAGCAAATTCCTCCCAGCATCTTCTCTCTGTCAATAAGGTCACCTCTGACTTTCCTAAATTCTACAGACTTAGGAAAACACAACCTACTTCCTGCATTCCAGGATCAACATATTCCATCAACACAGAACATAGTTTGTGGAACTGGTTGATACCTGTGTCCCACATGCCCTAAATTCCCACTATCTCTTGTTTCCACGCCAACACGCACAACTTGAACTAAGCAGCAAAAGGAAGAATTTCAAACTAAAATATAAGCATTCTTACTGATGTGACCATCATAGTGGAATTTCAGGCACTGTCCAATAATTGGGAAGAGAATTCCTATTGCCACATTCTTGCCTTTCTTCAGCTGCCTCACCCAAGTTAAATCCTTCATGCACAAGCCTTTACACTAACAGTTAATGGGAATAGAGCCATTGTGTGGGATGGTCATGCATAGTTGTCTACTTCACACTGCCTGGGCTCAAGCTTAAGAAGTCTAAGATTCCGGAAGATTCGGGGAACTAAGTTCAGGCGAGAACACAGAATACATCATTTTAAAGCTCACTGCAATCAAACAGATTATTGCAATCTTACGCATTGTATGCCTCTGTATTTTCAAACTAATTTGGATCCAATTTGAAAAGGTTCAGAGAGACGGAGTAGAATGATTATTGCAATAAAGATTGTGCATGAGCTGTTTGTTTGTTGATCCTGCAGCATTCCGTTTGAACAAGACGTTGAGCACGGAAACACGACGCACTTGGGTGACTGTGAGGGTGAGTTTTCACAGGGAATCTCATTATCCCCAATAATAATAATAATAATAGATTTTATTTATATAGCGCTTTTCAGGACTCAAAGTCGCTTGCCTCAATGTTACAAGGAGCTGAACGGTGAAGTGTAATCTCCCAAGATGAGCTGGGGGAGTTACCAGCAAACCAGACATAACAAGCAACTCCAGAACCAGACCATGTTCATTGGGCTCAGATGAAGAGATGTCAATGATTGTTCCAACAACCTAACTAACGAGTGGGAGGTTTCACGCCCTGACTCTCCACTGGAGATCCAGAGAACCATGGTCTTGGACTGGGCATAACATGACCAGATGGATAGAATAGTCACTTGGCCGAATTCAGTCCATTATTCTCTGACCATGGGCAAGTGAGTGGACAATGAGAACACCCTCTGAATTTGCCACCGCCCTAGAAATGGCCTCATACAATTGGGTTGAGTCTTGCATGCAGGCGATTCCCACATCCCATAAATTAATAACAATAGACTCCAGGATTTTTGGGGGAGAGGGGGTTTCTACACCCAGGACTAGGGTGGGTAGAGCCCCACTCTGGGTATGCATTGTTGGAATGGACCCTGAATTTCAGAGATGGGTTCCTAAATTCCCCAACTGTGACGGTGTTCAATTTTACACATTAAATCAAAACAAATGTTCACTATTTTGCACACTCAAATTGTGCCCAAAAAATACACAGCATGTATTTTTGTCATGAATTTCTGATAAGTGAATCCAGTGTTAAAGCAAACAGATGTACTGATAATTGGAATTGACTGTTTCCATGGAAGCAGACTAATTTTTTATAAACTAAAATGAGATACCTTCATTCATCGTAAGTGAGACATGACAAATTTGTGTAATACAAAGTTGTGCCAACCCCGGGGACCGAGTGTAAGGAGAATTTTAATGAATATTTATGTCGTTTTTATGGCTTTTTACACCATTCAATTCAAAAAGCAATTAATCTTGAAGTTTCTATATATATAAAATAATAACTAAAAATAATTGGGTTTTGGCATACATTGTTTATGATTCATCACATTTACCAGCATAAAATATTGGGACTTGATTTTGAACTTTAGATTCAATTTATTTAAATATCATTGTTTTTAAAGTTCACTTTTCAATTTTTGCTCCTCATTTCAAACCAGGTCTAGCAACACATTGTAAATAAACAGATGCAAGCAGAAGGTGCTGGAAATGTTCAACTACAGAAACAGCACCTGTGGAGAGAGAGAGTAAATGTTTCATGTTGATGCTCATATCCAACCTGCGAACATAGCCACGTGTCTGACGTGGGTACAATGTTGAGCAAAACCTTATAAAGCAACGCAGATACACAGTATTGCAGCTGGCAGAACTAGAACATTGTCTCCAGTGGAGTTGAGCAAAACCACTGGAGACAATGATAGTAATCAATTAACCAACAAGTCAATGGGATACAGGAGAAACTGGAGAATTTGTGAAAATGCATGTGGTCACAGGGAGAACATGCAAACTCCACACAGACAGCACAGGAGCATTGAACCCAAGTAACTGGAGCAGTGAGGTAGTAGTTCTGCCAGCTGCAATACTGTGTATCTGCATTGCTTTATAGGGTTTTGCTCAACATTTGAGAAGGATAGAAACATAGAAACATAGAAAATAGGTGCAGGAGTAGGCCATTCGGCCCTTCGAGCCTGCACCACCATTCAATATGATCATGGCTGGTCATCCAACTCAGTATCCTGTACCTGCCTTCTCTCCATATCCCCTGATCCCTTTAGCCACAAGGGCCACATCTAACTCCCTCTTAAATATAGCCAATGAACTGGCCTCAACTATCTTCTGTGGCAGAGAATTCCAGAGATTCACCACTCTCTGTGCGAAAAATGTTTTTCTCATCTCAGTCCTAAAAGATTTCCCCCTTATCCTTAAACTGTGACCCCTTGTTCTGGACTTCCCCAACATCGGGAACAATCTTCCTGCATCTAGCCTGTCCAACCCCTTAAGAATTTTATAAGTTTCTATAAGATCCCCCCTCAATCTTCTAAATTCTAGCGAGTACAAGCCGAGTCTATCCAGTCTTTCTTCATATGAAAGTCCTGACATCCCAGGAATCAGTCTGGTGAACCTTATCCGTACTCCCTCTATGGCAAGAATGTCTTTCCTCAGATTAGGAGACCAAAACTGTATGCAACACTCCAGGTGTGGTCTCACCAAGCCCCTGTACAACTGCAGTAGAACCTCCCTGCTCCTATACTCAAATCCTTTTGCTATGAATGCTAACATACTATTCACTTTCTTCACTGCCTGCTGCACCTGCATGCCTACTTTCAATGACTGGTGTACCATGACACCCAGGTCTCGTTGCATCTCCCCTTTTCCTAATCGGCCACCATTCAGATAATAGTCTACTTTCATGTTTTTGCCACCAAAGTGGATAACCTCACATTTATCCACATTATACTGCATCTGCCATGCATTTGCCCACTTACCCAGCCTATCCAAGTCACCCTGCAGCCTCTTAGCATCCTCCTCACAGCTGACACTGCCCCCCAGCTTCGTGTCATCTGCAAACTTGGAGATGTTGCATTCAATTCCCTCGTCCAAATCATTAATATATATTGTAAATAGCTGGGGTCCCAGCACTGAGCCTAGCGGTACCCCACTAGTCACCGCCTGCCATTCTGAAAAGGACCCGTTTACTCCTACTCTTTACTTCCTGTCTGCCAGCCAGTTCTCTATCCACATCAATACTGAACCCCAAATACCATGTGCTTTAAGTTTGTATACTAATCTCTTAAGTGGGACCTTGTCGAAAGCCTTCTGAAAGTCCAGATATAACACATCCACTGGTTCTCCCTTATCCACTCTACTAGTTACATCCTCGAAAAATTCTATAAGATTCGTCAGACATGATTTACTTTTCATAAATCCATGCTGACTTTGTCCAATGATTTCACCACTTTCCAAATGTGCTGCTATCCCATCTTTAATAACTGACTCAAGCAGTTTCCCCACTACCGATGTTAGACTAACTGGTCTGTAATTCCCCGTTTTCTCTCTCCCTCCCTTTTTAAAAAGTGGGGTTACATTAGCTACCCTCCAATCCTCAGGAACTATTCCAGAATCTAAAGAGTTTTGACAAATTATCACTAATGCATCCACTATTTCTGGGGCTACTTCCTTAAGTACTCTGGGATGCAGCCTATCTGGCCCTGGGGATTTATCGGCCTTTAATCCATTCAATTTACCTAACACCACTTCCCGGCTAACCTGGATTTCACTCAGTTCCTCCATCTCATTTGACCCCCGGTCCCCTGCTATTTCCGGCAGATTATTTATGTCTTCCTTAGTGAAGACAGAACCAAAGAAGTTATTCAATTGGTCTGCCATGTCCTTGTTCCCCATGATCAATTCACCTGTTTCTGACTGCAAGAGACCTACATTTGGTTTAACTAATCTTTTTCTCTTCACATATCTATAAAAATGTTTGCAGTCAGTTTTTATGTTCCCTGCCAGTTTTCTTTCATAATCTATTTTCCCTTTCCTAATTAAGCCCTTTGTCCTCCTCTGTTGGACTCTGAATTTCTCCCAGTCCTCTGGTAGGCTGCTTTTTCTGGCTAATTTGTATGCTTCATCTTTTGTTTTGATACTATCCCTGATTTCCCTTGTTATCCACGGATGCACTACCTTCCCTGATTTATTCTTTTGCCAAACTGGGATGAACAATTGTTGTAGTTCATCCATGCAGTCTTTAAATGCCTTCCATTGCATATCCACCGTCAACCCTTTAAGAATCAATTGCCAGTCTATCTTGGCCAATTCACGTCTCATACCCTCAAAGTTACCTTTCTTTAAGTTCAGAACCCTTGTTTCTGAATTAATTATGTCACTCTCCATCCTAATGAAGAACTCAACCATATTATCCAAGCTAATGTCCTTCCTTTCTATTGCGTTAATCTCCCCTCTAACCAGCAACGCTACCCCACCTCCTTTTCCTTTCTATCTAATCCTCCTGAATATTGAATATCCCTGGATGTTCAGCTCCCAGCCTTGGTCACCCTGGAGCCATGTCTCCGTGATCGCAACTATATCATAGTCATTAATAACTGTCTGCACATTCAACTCATCCACCTTATTACGAATGCTCCTTGCATTGAGACACAAAGCCTTCAGGCTTGTTTTTACAACACTCTTACGCCTTATACAAATATGTTGAAAAATGGCCATTTTTGATTTTTGCCCTGGATTTGTCTGCCTGCCACTTTTACTTTTCACCTTGCTACCTATTACTTCTATCCTCATTTTACTCCCCTCTGTCTCTCTGCTCACACATTTAAGAAACCCACCACCTCTTATTCTCTGTTTATTATCTTTTTCTTCTTTCTCCCTTACATGTTGGGTCTGAGTGCTTCCCTTCTCTGCCTCCTGCCTCACACACTGTCTACTAGCTTTCTCTATTTGAGTCCCTCCCCCCAACCGTTCTAGTTTAAAGTCTCCCCACTGCCTTGATTATAGATCTGCCTTGATTGAATGGTGGATATTGATGGGCCGAATGGCCTAATTCTGCTCCTAGATCTTATTAATGTTATGAACAAGTGGAACTCGATGAGGAATCCAGAGGGAGAAAGGTCAGCAACAGATGCACAAGACACCACTGATTGATTGACCATTGATTGCCAAGTATCCAGCCTCAGCATTGGGACTGGCACTCACACACAAACCCCAAAGTTGATGCCTTGCTCGCAATGAAATCTCGGCAGTTCTGTTGGGAAATATTAACATTTCTCTGTAAAATCCAGATCGTTTGCTGTATCTCTCTCCTCACACGCTTTCTGATCTGCTGCATGATTCCAGCAATGTCATTTATGTTCCAAGACCTGTGTTTGGAAACAAAAATGAATCTGCATTGGTTTTTAATTGTATCTGTTTACTGGAGTAAAGTAGAGGCTTCATAGATTGTAGGCGTGCATGAAAACAGTTTGTAAACATGCCATCCCTATAGATTGAACAAGGCCCATTAGTCACGCCCATGCATTTTGAAATTCAGAGAAAATGTTCACTTTAACTGTGTAATCTTAGAAGAGAGAGCAATGAAATGCCTGTTCTCTGAAAATCTTTCTCCTTACTGGAAAATGGAGACAAAAGGGAATGTGTCAGATAGAGTGGTCACACTCGAAGTGGATGGTAATTATGATTAGAAGCTGAAAGGCAAGATTCAAGATTTCCAAGCAGATTTAATCTAGACAGTTGTGTCTAAAGAAATGCCGGTTGTTTTGGCTTCTATTGAACTTAGGTCTCGATGTGAGAATGGGATGGATTGTGGAGTTGGGTGTAAGGTGAATGATGAAGGGTGAGGGGTGGTTGTAAAGAAAGTTCACTATTGAAGTTGTGCAGGTGAGCTTAACATGGTTAATGCATCCTGAATGAACTCCACAATATATATTTGAGATGAGCTAACTAGTCTCAGTCAGAGACAGCTGTGGGAAGATTTAGTCACGGTTCCCCAGGGATGATAAGGAAACAAACCAATCCCACTACAGCCAAGTCCAGGCACTGCTACCTGTGACTTAAGTGATTAAAGGAAATGAATTATGCCCAAGGGAAAAAAAGCTAATTAAACTTCTGTTAATAAAAGTTAGGCTTAGATGCTTGCTCTAAAGTCAAATCAATACGATGCTTAGAATTTCAATTATAGAAAAAATTGTTTCTTACCTAATCCATAGAAGGGCCAGAGAAATATGCATCTGGCTAGTTAAGTTCATCTCAAGGACTAAAATATAAAACGTGATTTAATTTGATCAAATAGAGGGTTTGGTGTTATAATTATACAAGAGGGAACTGACAGACTTTGTTAAAAATAGGTGCAACCTGTTTAGTGTTGAAAGTATTCTCAATGTGAGCCACCAGAGTTGGTCTGTCCGACTGCTAAGTACAACAGGGGTCCTGATGGACACTACAGACCCCAATGTTCAGGTGATAATCCAATGCCTATCAGACTTTAGGTATTCTATCTACCCTGCGCTGCTTTTAACTCAACTGCTTCCAAGATCTCCCTGTGTGTTAGAAACATCAAACTGAAATTTGGGAATTCATTGATAAACTGTCATCCCAAGAGTAAAGGCATCAATGGTATCACGTCGTCCAGTGAGGCTCAGATACCATGAAAAACCTTGCTTGCAACATTGCACACGCGCACACACTCTCACACACACACGCACACACTCACACGCACACTCTCACACACACACGCACGCACACACGCACACGCACACGCACACACATGCACACACACACGCACACACTCTCACACACACACGCACACACACGCACGCATGCACACACACGCACACTCTCACACACACGCACACACACATGCACACGCACACACGCATGCACACACACGCACGCACACACACGCACACGCACACTGAAGGCATTAAACATAAATGTCTGTGCAAAACACAAGCTTATAGTACAAAACACAATTAACCAGGTGAATGAACATGTGAGAGGTGGACCACAGTGGCCTTCATCAAGCTGCCACTAGATAGGTTGGCTCAAGAACCTGATGGAGTCACGCAGCAAGCCCTCAGCCTGACATCCATCTCAATAAAATACCCTATCCACTGTGAACATTGTGGGAAAGAAGCTGTTCTTCAACCTGGTGGTGTGAGACTTCACTCGTGTGAGCCAACTGCCTAATGGTAGAGATGAAATGTGTGCAGGGTCCAGATGCCGAGGAACCTTGATGGTAGAAGCCACATTCTTGAGGCAGTGCATCATTTGAATGAATGGGAGGTATGTGTCCATGATGGACCAGGCTGCACCTCCCTCTGCAGCCTCTTGCATTCCCGTGCATTGGAATGGCCATACCCATCCATGATGCCACCTGTCAGAATACTTTGTATAGGACATCTGTAGAAGTTTGTTGGAGTCTTCAGAGACATACAGAACCTGATGGAACAGGGTTTAACTCCCTCGGTATCAGCCAGGCATCATGTAGTAACTAACAGTGCCTGTGGGCTTGAGAATAAAGCAATTAGCTGGTATTCCCACACCCATGGCTAGCACTTCCAATGCAAACGCAAGTGTGGATACTGAGTATGGGCTGAATCATGTTTGGCTGTGATATGCATTGGTTAGACGTTTATGCACAATAGCTCCTCCTAAAGTATTAGAAAACTGTACATGATTGTGATGTCCCACAACTTCCAGCTGTAGTTAAGTAGTTCACGTGAGTTCTTGGAACTATTGCTCGGCAGTGACTACACCAGTAGAAGCTGCACAAGATCCGACTTGCCATTGAACCAGAGGTTTCCAGACCGGTTCTGCTCCCACAGTTCCCATTGGATGGTCAGTGGACTCATTCTGGGTGGTCATTAGTTGTTCAGTGGGCAAGCCATTGGATTGGATGGTGTAGTATTACCAGTGGCCAACCAGCAGCCCATTTTGCATTTGGCTCCATGCTGGTTTCTATGACCACAGACCAGTTAGTGCACGACATCACATGCCTTGTCCCAACCCCGGATATCAGAGACCTTGACCCAACCACGGACATCACACGCCTTGTCCCAACCCCGGATATCAGAGACCTTGACCCAACCACGGACATCACACGCCTTGTCCCAACCACGGACATCACGGGCCTTGTCCCAACCCCGGACATCACATGCCTTGTCCCAACCCTGGACATCAGAGACCTTGACCCAACCACGGACATCACACGCCTTGTCCCAACCACGGACATCACAGGCCTTGTCCCAACCACACCATGTCCCAACCACACCTTGTCCCAACCCTGGACATCACACGCCTTGTCCCAACCACACCTTGTCCCAACCCCGGACATCACACGCCTTGTCCCAACCACGGACATCAGAGACCTTGACCCAACCACACCTTGTCCCAACCCCGGACATCACACGCCTTGTCCCAACCACGGACATCACACACCTTGTCCCAACCATGGACATCACACACCTTGACCCAACCACGGACATCACATACCTTGACCCAACCACGGACATCACACACCTTGTCCCAACCACGGACATCACACACCTTGTCCCAACCATGGACATCACACACCTTGACCCAACCATGGACATCACACACCTTGTCCCAACCACGGACATCACACACCTTGTCCCAACCACGGACATCACAGGCCTTGTCCCAACCACAGGCATCAGAGACCTTGACCCAACCACAGGCATCAGAGACCTTGACCCAACCACAGGCATCAGAACGACAGCACAGATGTTGCAGCAGATTACTGCCCACAGCTGGAAATCCCGACTGCTGTGCCCCTGAATCACTGTGGGTAGCACCAGCCTCACCAGCCTCACCAGCTTCACCAGCTGCACCTGCTGGAATAATGTGAGGAAAATAAAATGGGTTTCATGTAGGATTAGTAGATGGTGTGGTTGATGGTCAGTATAGACTTGATGGGCTGAAGGATCTGTTTCATTGCTGTATCGTGATGACAATTACTATGATAGGCAGGCAAAGGATCGAACCAAATCACCTCCTGAAAGATGGTGTCAATGCACTGAGCAAAGGGGCGGGATCCAACAAATCCAACAGCACATTTCTAGTTGCACAAGAACCTGACAAAGTTCTTTAGAACATCTTTGGAATTTTCTATCTCAAAATCAATGAAAAATCAGGAAGTTCTGAATCAACAAGATTGAATTTTTAAAACCAACAGATAAAAGGAGCAAGCGATCGAGGGGACATTGACTCCACCCTCTCCGTGTCAGCCAGCACAGTGGGGGGCAGAGATATTCACTGTACACTGTGGACGGCTTGATTGTAATCATGTACAGTCTTTCCACTGACTGGATAGCACGCAACAAAAGCTTTTCACTGTACCTCTGACTGACTGAGAAGGCATAATGGACAAATGATGAGATGGGGATAAGCTTGTCAAACCTGAAATGGAGGCAAAACGGGAAAACAGGAGGAAGTGCATTTATAGTTGAGTAACTTTGTGAGCATGAGATAAATAAAACATGACATCAGCTAACAGAACATGTGATGCATGTGGAACGAAATTATGAAAGCAAACTTGACCTTGTCATATAAAGGAATGATGAACCTTGGCAATGATTAATGGTGTCCCTGAGGTCAATAAACAATGTTTACTGCTTGTTAACTTATTATATGTGTTCCCACCACAGGCCTGATCCATGAGAGTTTTGTCGAGGAGCCCAATGGCCTGGTTTCTGTCAACCTCCTGGTGATCTCAGCCATTGCTGCCTTTGTGATCGGAGCAGTCATCTCTGGGTTCAGCGTCTGTTGGTTCATTGGCCACCGGGACAAAAAGGACACGGCCAGGAGGAAGGACAAGGAAACCATCCTTTCCCACAGTGAGTCGGTGGTCAGTGTAACCAAGTTGGGTGGCATGGTAGAGCGCCGCTCCAGAGGGCAGCCGGAAACCCTGCTCGCCCCACTCATGCAGAACGGCTGGTCAAAGACCCTGATGAAAACCAGCCAACATCACCTTGATTCCACAGTCCTGCCAACGCCAGAACAGACGCCCCTGCAGCAGAAACGCAGCGCAGGAATGCGGAGCTGTGAGTGGGATCAGAACCTGATCAACGCCAGTCTGAGGGAGACGTCCTGTGTCGGGTCACCAATGATACTGGTCGACTCCACTCATCACCTTGGCAACATGCGGGTCATCCCAACCTCCCGACATTCCTTCCACCGGGATCAGGAGCTGGTGAGTGAGAGTACAGACATCATGGACAACCATTACCTTTCCCACAGTATGAGAGGACAGCTAGAGAATGCAGGCTCTCATTACAGGTCATCACTCGGTGGCAACGGAGGCAGCCATGCCTTTGTGGAATACTCAATCTCTCCACATAACAGCCCCAAGAGAAGAAGAGGCACGTCAACACCTGTGTTGCCACAAGACTATATTGGGGATGACCCGACATGTTCCACGCAGTGGAATTATGAGAAAGCAAATGCACCCATACCTTCACAACAAGTGAGGAGTCAAACATTTAACAGAGGGGACAGTTCAGCTGCTCTGCAGAGAAAGGAGCCAGTGACTGTGCATCATGTACATCTCCATCAGCCAGTCCCGTCCATCACTGGCCAACCAGACATCGCAACCTTCAAACCACCAAAAAAGTCAGGCGTGGAAAGGACACCTTCAGCAAAATGAGACACATTCTGCTTTCCTATTTCTTCATTAATCTTTGTGAAAATGTGTGACAAATATTTAAAAGCAAACGTTAACTACTTGAGGAAAACTGGGCAAGGAGACAACAGCGCTCCTTAAACAAAGACCTATCCTCAAATTTATCAAATTATTTTCTTTGCAAAAAAGGTACATGAGCTTCAGAAGGATGTGGGGGAGAATATTACTGAGCAATCTTACTGGATTTCTCTTTACTGCTGCCTCTTCAGGAGCCATAATAACAGTGAAAAATTATCCAGGAATTTTAATTAGCAATTATTCACAGCAAGATTTTTATTATTGCTAATCTAATAAAACAAATCCCAACGCAACAAGATACTGACTGTGCACTTCAGAAAATCATTAGACTCTCATATGAGTTTCTAAAGTTGATTTACTTTATATCATTGCTGAAATAAATTCAGCTCAATGCTATGTCTGGACAAGCTACATTGGGCTTAATTTCACATTTATGCAGATTTGATTAACAGCCATGTATCAGAATCCTAGAATGATACAGCACAAGAAGAAGCTCTTCTGGTCAAACAAACCCTCGCAACCTTTTCAACAGAATATTTTATTTACACTCATTTTCTTGCTTTTACCTAAATCAATATTCTTCATCAAATTTCTTTTGAAGACTTGTTGAATCTGCTTTTTTTTTAAATCTTCTCAGACAGTTCACGTCAGGTCCTGGCAACACACTGCACAAATGATGTCTTCCTCAAGCCTCGACTTGTTCTATTACCAACGACCCCACGTTCAAATCATCCACATACCCACCCTGCTAACTAAGGAAACAATTTCTCCATTTTGGTTGCGAAAACCCCTCATAACTGTGAACAAATCTCTTAGCTTTCTCATCCTACAGCTCATTTGTCCCTCCAATAACTAAGGTTC
>JAXLNO010000046.1:0-120000 GCA_038087875.1 Malacoraja senta | reverse complement strand
ATGAGTTCAGCTCCACATTCTCATATAGGAAAGGAATCTGTCAATCCTCGATATAACCATACATGATGAGATTTTATGCTGTTTTGGTGGTTTTAGATGTCACCACGAGTCAGTCTGTTGACCCAAGATTTCCCAAAGTGGCCCATAACCCGACCCAAAACGTCACCTATCCATGTTCTCCAGAGATGCTGCCTGACCCGCTGAGTTACTCCAGCACTTTGTGTCTTTTTGTAAACCAGTATCTGTAGTTCCTTGTTTCTACCATTAAATCTGTTTCAGGTACGCATTTTGTAAATCCGCTGGAAAATGACATTAGATGAATCTTAGGTATTGATGGATCACGTGAGATTAACCATTTTACAAATTCCAATTATCATTCTTCAGGCACCACAGGCAACCGTGAGTGGAATTTTTCCCCAATTGAAAAATCTCCCTTTTTTTTTAAAACACATTGTCCATTCCTTTGAAATTTCCAGAGAGCAGAAGAGGTTAATGTATTTACAATTGTGGAGTATCAGTTGGGAATACATCTGACTGTTTGAGTTAGCATTCCCATTACCAACAGTCAGCCCCACTGGTTTGATCAAAGGATTCTCACTGCCTTGAGAATCAGGTGAACCTCTAATTAAATACATTGAGTTGGTGAGTAACACTGGCAGTAGCTGAACTTCTCAGCTGCCATGGTGTGCACAATGTTTAATCATACTTTCCAGATTTTTTTTTATGGAGCAAAATTTTAAGATATGGCCGAACAAGAGATGAATAACTGGAGCATAGAATGGGAGTGTCCATTCGACCTTGTATAAACCCAGCGGTTTAGGGTTCTATGTACTAGGCTGTATCTTATCTCCAACTTAATGTATTGTGCAAAGATCCACGTGGCTTTCCCCAAAAGGCTGTCCCAGACTCTTGTGAAACAGATACACACTGGCTCTTTTCTAAATATGGTGTTCTCTTTCTGAAATGTGAATTTAAAATGCTTATAAAGGTCCTACATAATAATAAAAAATCTGATATTGTAGCTGTCCTTTACTTTGTTTGCTGTTCTGATGTTATAGCAAAAGAACATGATGTTAGGGCATTTCACAATGGCCATGTGTGATATTCTGGAGCACATAACAAATAGCTATGAAATAAGCCGTTTCAATCTTGTACAAGTGAAACACAACACCATCAAACCCAAGCTTTTTTCTTCGACAGTCCGTGTTTTGCTTAATGTGTGGGAAATATATGTGGGATTTTCAACACTTTATCAAGAGTTGTTGTGTCTCATCGCCAGAGATGACTGCAGTAAGTGGCAGGGTGAGTTGAATACTCTGCATTATTTCTGACGAATGCTATATCAATGCACAGTAAGTGGAGATTGAGGGTCAACATGGATTCAACATAGATCTTTCAAAACACCTACCTGAATTCAAAATGTTTCCATAATTCACAGCGAAAATTCCCTTTGTGTAACGCCACTATTTGAAACACTGTCAGGTTTTCGTATTAGCGGGCAGTTTAAAGGCGGCATTACATTGGTGATTTTATGGGTGTTCTGGGAACTACATGATTGACACTCATACAGTCGGTACTGTTTTTCTCAATATTCGTTGCTGAGACAAACGGTGCCGAGCCAAACCTGGAAAAGTACTTTGTGGAAACTTATTCCACAGTTTAGGGAGAAAAGTTTGGAAAAGAAAGTCTCACTCTCAACCATTTTGTCAAATATATTTTTGTAACAAGCCACTACACATAAAGATGTGCCTTTTTATGTTTAAGAAGGAACTGCAGATGCTGGAAAATCAAAGGTAGACAAAAATGCTGGAGAAACTCAACGGGTGAGGCAGCATCTGTGGAGCTCCATAGATGCTGCCTCACCCGCTGAGTTTCTCCAGCATTTTTGTCTACCTGCCTTTTTATAATATTCTTCTAGATGCATAATTCACTGATAATTGATTATAAACACCAATAATGAATGCTATTCCTTTATATGCTATTGACAGGTAACTTATAGACATGAAGCTTCACCTCGGGGGATGTATTTGGATTCCTGTTATTCCATTCTGATGCCCGTTTTTGTGGTCGAGTGAACGACACTGAAACCAGAGGCCATGAATATTCAGGAGAGAATTCAGGAGAAACTATTTAAACTAAAGAATGGTTGGGATATGGAATTCACCACGACCAGAAGGGGAATAACACATTTTATAGAGGGGTAGATAAAGACACAGACAGGATAGTGGGATTGAAAAGAGCTGAAGTACAGGAAGCATCAGTTGACAAATTGTCTTTGTTTGTGCTGCGAGTTCTATGTAGAAATACATAAATTGCCAGTCACTCTTCCTGCCACAACAGATTAATTTGTGCTGCTAAAAATGCGGATCAGAGTCTCCGTTATGTGGTTTTAGACCTGACACTTAGCAAGCTGTGTCAAAAAATTGCAATACAAATAAGCAATGGATAATGGAGGCACAAGAGACTGTAGATACTGGAGACACATGACTAGATACTAGAGGCACAAGACTAGATACTGGAGACACAAGACTAGATACTAGAGGCACAAGAGACTGTAGATACTGGAGACACAAGACTAGATACTAGAGGCACAAGACTAGATACTGGAGGCACAAGAGACTGTAGATACTGGAGACACATGACTAGATACTAGAGGCACAAGACTAGATACTGGAGACACAAGACTAGATACTGGAGACACAAGACTAGATACTAGAGGCACAAGACTAGATACTAGAGGCACAAGACTAGATACTGGAGACACAAGACTAGATACTGGAGACACATGACTAGATACTGGAGACACAAGAGAGCTTCTGGAGGAACTTAGTGGGTCAGGCAGTGTTTGTGAAAAGAAATGGATAGTCAACAATTTGTGTCAAAAGCCTACATCTAGACTTCATCTAGACCTTTCATCCAGATATAGGGTCTCAATCTGAAATGTTGATCTTTCATTTCCCTGACTGAACTGCTGAGTTCCTGAGTAGCTCTCCTTCTTTGCAACCAATGATAAACATTGGGACCAGTGAGTGAGATTTTCACACGTGGCTCAGTAATAGAAATGGTACACCTGGTTGGGTATGATACTCTATATGTACTGGAATAATGAAAATAAGAATTGGACCAAAGTAAGCATATGCTCTGTAAGTAACAGAGTCACGCCAAGGCTGACTGATCATGGAATAGTCTCCTCATTCAATTCCTGCATAATGCTACACTAGCCCGTCAAATAGCTCACTTTAACATAACCTCTTACTCACTATAATCCAACGTCATTAATGGTGCCCCATTGTTTGTACATAAATTACCCACATCATCCCAGCAATTACACAAAGGTGTCACAGTGGTGCAGCGGTAGAGTTGCTGCCTTCCAGTGCAAGAGACTGGGGTTTGATCCTGACTCCATCTACTGTCTGTATGGAGTTTGTACCTTCTCCCTGTAACCGTGTGGGTTTTCTCCGGGTGCTCTGGGGCGGGTTTGTAGGTTAATTGGTGGTAAAATTCATCTAGTGTGTAGGATGTGAAACTGGGATAACGTAGAACTAGTGTAAATGGGTGATCATTGGTCGGCATGGACTCAGTGGGCCGAAGGGCCTGTTTCCTTTCTGTATCTCTAAACAAAGTGTTTATGTCTCAAATTCCACTAATTATTTAAAAAAATAATAATAATCCACTAATTAGACCAGCACATTTAATTTACAATCCCACTGAATGTACTCAATGATAACATTGTGATCTCCTGCACACTTTAATACCGCTAATTGTGTAAACAAATATTTCATCTGAGTGATAATGCCACAGGCTGTAGTGGGCTTTGAATGAAGGTAAGTGAAATTAGATTGTAAACAAAGAATGCCATTGAAATGTGATTAAGTGCCCTAATGTCCACATTTTGTCCTGTTGGGCCTAATCTTTTGGCATTATATCACCAAGGGTTCTAAAAATTGAGGTGCAATTAACACAAACGTATTTCTAAAGTTAAAAACAACAAGAGCCAACGTGTGCTGCTCTCTGACAAATGGTTGGTGTGGGCTGGATGTAAGTTGTGTACCATGTTGATGTGGTACCATTACTGCAGAGAGACAGAGAGAGAGAGAGAGAGAGAGATGGATATCCTGGATGGCAAACAGGCCCATGTTGATGGTGACCATTGACGAACACCAAAGCCCCAGTGGGCATCTCAGTCAGGGACCATTTTCACATGATGACAGGAACTCCTCTGCCACGATGTGCAATTACGGAATAACCACAAACTGTGCATGAATGCTTATGCAACTGGCATCCTAACTTCCACACTCGTGTTGTAGGTCCAACTACCTTTGAATTACATTTGTGGATGCCATGGTTCACAGACAGGCTGTGCCACCCTGTTGAACATCAAACCAACTGTGCTCTCAGACCACATTCGCCTGCCTTGGTACTCCAGGAGGCCTTGGTACTCCAGGAGGCCTGCAGTATTGGCCGAGTGAGTATCTCGATCTGTGGTGATCTGCTGCTTGCTGGCAGCCCAGTGGCACAGCTGGTAGAGCCGCTGCCTCACAGCACAAGAGACCCAGGTTCAATCCTGACTTCTGCTATTGTCTGCATGGAATGTACCAGTTTGGTTCTTTTGACCATGTGGGTGACCTCCATGTAATCCCATTTCCACCCACATCTCAAAATCAGGCTTTTGTTAAGTTTAATTTAATTAATTGGCCATTGCAAATTGGTCCCTGTGTGTAGAAGGCATTAACGGAATATGAGGAGTATAAATGGAATTGGTTTAAATGTGTGGCTAATGGTCAGTGGACTCATTAGATGAAGGACTCAACCTTGACTCTACCAGACCAGACTAAGAGAACAGTCCTTGCTACCAACTAACCAACACTAGCAAGAAGTAGAAGGAACAAGTAAGTCAAAGAATTGGAAATGTAACAGGAAATGGAGGAACAGGAGCAGGGAAGGAGTCTACAATGTGGACAAGTCTCCTGCCTGAAGTCTACATCATCAAACAACTCTGGAGAGACCATATTAATGGTAACATCAACTGCAAGTAGATCAACAGTAGCACGGATCATCAACAGTGACACGGATCATCAACAGTGACACGGATCATCTACAGTAGCACGGATCATCAACAGTAGCACGGATCATCAACAGTAGCACGGATCATCAACAGTGACACGGATCATCAACAGTGACACGGATCATCTACAGTAGCACGGATCATCAACAGTAGCACGGATCATCAACAGTAGCACGGATCATCAACAGTAGCACGGATCATCAACAGTAGCACGGATCATCAACAGTAGCACGGATCATCAACAGTGACACGGATCATCTACAGTAGCATGGAAGGTAGACACAAATTGCTGGACTAACTCAGCGGCTGAGGCAGCATTTCAGGAGAGAATGAATAGGCGACAGTTCAGGTCGAGACCTTTCTTCAGACTGATCAGGGGAGGGGGAGGGACAAAGATGGAATGTAGGCGGAGACAGTAAGACTGGAGAGAGAACTGGGAAGGGGAGGGGATGGAGAGAGAAAGCACCTCATATTTCGCTTGGGTAGTTTACACCCCAGCAGTATGAACATTGACTTCTCTAACTTCAGATAGCCCTTGCTTTCTCTCTCAGCAACCACATGTTGATCAACAGTAGCATGGATCATCAACAGTAGCATGGATCATCAACAGTAGTATTGATCATCAACAGTTGTATCATCAACAGGTATCTGAGACTGAAAAAAAAGGATCCTGTACCTTAGTATCCCTAATGCTACTAACTAATGCTACTAACAAAATGTTAAATGGTCAGTCGACATAGATTACAAGACCTACACCAAACCCAAACCAACTAGGAGCAGACGAGGGCATTCGATACAATTTGTGATTCCAGCTACCAAGACAGATGTGTACAGCAATTCGTTCTTCACCCGCACAATTAAAGAATGGAATAATCTCCACCCTACTTTAGTTACCCAACCAGGCAACTAAATTTAAGGTAGCTCTTTCTTCCCAAAAACCCTTTCTGGCTTAAGTCCTCCGTCCACCACCTCCAGCTTAAATTCCATTTGGAATATTTTGGAGGACCAAGAAACCAAGAAATACCACCTTCCCCTTCTTGCAGTGCCTATATTTCATCAATCTATATTATTGAACACTGAGTTGATTGTTTATTTATAATGTGCTATTGATATGTGCCACTAGTGTATGTGAGTGTCACTGTCACTAAAATATCTGGTCCAGATAATGTTCACATCACTATGTACACTCTGGAACGTTAAGCTGGGAAATAAAGCATTCTATTGCACAAAGGCTTTTGTCTGCTGGTCTTGCAGAACGTACAGTATTATATCATGAACATGAAGATAAGTTCTGTATCAATAGCCCACTAGTCACAGATATAGTTGCCCTCACACAGTGGGTCAGACCTAGAGGTCATTTCATCTTAGTGATGGTGCTGAAATGCAGAGGGAACCTCATTGTGAGGTTAAATAATGACAGAGTGGATGTGGAGAGGTAATTTCTTCATGTGGGAGTACCTGCAGCCAGCCAAGGGGTCACTCACTCACTTACGACAGATGAGGTGATTGTTTTTCCCCCAGAAGGATGTGAGTCTTGGAATTCTCCTCCTTAAAGAGGCAGATAAGATCAGGGTAAGAATTGTAGAGTTACAGTTGCAATCAGATCAGCCATGATTTTAAGGGAGTGGGTAAGAGGCTACTGTTGCTTCTAATTGACATGTTCATATGTTTAGATTTGTCTTCATAAAGCAGTTGCCTGGGACATGGATGGAGTTCATTGCTCGGGAATGGAGTTCAGGGCGGGATCTAATTACAACAGAAAACCAAAACACTGCTAGAAAATTGGGAGCAAAATCAGAAGGGTTCATAGTGTGGACTTCTAGTTTCTGACTGCTGTGTATGAATAATGGTGAGATTGGACTGGACTGACTGGACTCACACATAAACACTGATTCATGATGGAGTTACACAGATCATTGGCACAGTGTCAGTGTGTACATGAGAAGAGAAAAAGTTCACAACAACATACTGACACAGTGGATTGACAGCACAGACTAAACTGCTATTACCTACATTGCCAAAGGGTGAATCATTTTGAAAGAGTGACTGCTCTTTGCAATCCAGCGTTCAGGTAATTATCTTTAGAAGAGTGTTCAATTCCATTTCCTTACTGATGTTTCACATCGGTGAGGTGCTTGCAACCATTGGTGAGAATACTTTAAAAGACATGGGCAATCACACAAGGCTGAGAGGGGTGATTGGGAGAAGCCATGGTAATTATTTCCTTGCTTCATTTGAGAAGCTGTACATGTGCATGTTTTAGATCACTGAGAGAATGAAAGCTGACGTGCAACATTTGGACTTGGCATCTGTCACAACAACTGTTCTCGCTGCAGCGTTTAAGCAACACTGGCACCTTGAATGCTTCAGGCAGCAGATAGTAATTACTGCCCAGACTAATATTCCACTTCAGTACACAGGGAAAGTTTTATAATGATTTTGAAAGCTCTAGCAGGTGTGCAATAACGTTCTTCATAACACGTCAATGGTTTAATTTCACTGCTGTATACTGAGCAGCGCTGGCAGGGATGGTGTAGAGAATTCCTTCCCCATTCCTTCTCTCCACAGATGCTGCCTGATCCGCTGAGTTACTCCAGCACTCTGTGAAACGTCACCTATCCACGTTCTCCACAGATGCTGCCTGACCCGCTGAGTTACTCCATCATTTTGTGTCTGTCATTCAATGGTGTAGAGAACCTTGATTCAGCACAGTGGCCTCATCAATAGATTTGTGACACCCTTCAATACCTCACCTTAGTATCAGCTGAACCATTAGTATTGCAGGGTTCACAGTACCAATGGGCAGAAATTGAAAGCAAATGGAGGGAAAGGGAAAGGTTTGCTTTTATATGGCACCTTTCATGACCTGTCAATGTACTAGATAACTAGAGCCTTATAGGTAAAGCTGTTTCTCCAACTGGAAATGTATATCTACTCCTCTCCAATTATTCCCATGGGATTTTTCACCCTCCAAAAGGATGGACAGGAACTCAGCTACAGAAACCTCAGAAACATCTATTTCAATTTGTCAACGTACGTTTCTGTTTCCATCCTAAGAAGAGGAAAATCTCCAGCTGTTATAAAAATTAGCAACACATATCTTGCATTGTCTGCTTTTATCCCAGTTGACAATCTAGTGATGCAAGGCCATTCACCTCTGTGGCACTGAATGGGTGACGTGTACATCTAAGATAAGTAACAGGAGCATGTGCCAGTATGAATCTGCACTCAGTATAGACTATTCTAAAGGACAACATTGGGCAGGGAAGTCAGTCGTGGTTATAATTGGATTTCTTGACATGAAGTTAGCAACCAAAGTTATATTTGGAAACGTCTCATCCTATCGTGCTG
Source organism: Malacoraja senta (assembly GCA_038087875.1). Taxonomy (NCBI): domain Eukaryota; kingdom Metazoa; phylum Chordata; class Chondrichthyes; order Rajiformes; family Rajidae; genus Malacoraja; species Malacoraja senta. Next base: position 111,584 of record JAXLNO010000046.1, on the reverse strand, counting down.
GATCCCACTCAAGTAACATCAGGAAGAATGGTTCACCTATAATTTCCTGTTTCTGTCAGGTTTCTGGGCACCCTTTCCAAAAGGAAAACAGCAGCAATTACATTTCAAACAAATAATCCCCCAACTACTCACCCCAATTAAATTGATATCATAAATTACTTTCCTATTATTAGTTGAATAAATCATCTACTTGTGAATAACATTAATCTACAATTTCACCCCACAGTACCTGGTATTATCCATCTGTAGAATTCTGTCACACACCTTGCTGTACGTCTCCCTTCATGTACTACACACCACCAGTGTAGATGGGACATGTTGGTCAGTGTGGGCAAGTTGGGCCGAAGGGCCTGTTTGCACGCTGTGTCACTCGATGACTCTAAGACCACCCCCAGAAACTCACTGGATTTTCTTGCATTTTACAAATGTTCTTTCTTCTAACAGTCGACAGACAGTTCCAGCCCAGGCTTTTCTTTAACTCTCCTTGCTGCTACTTTCAAGCACTGCTGGCACCTTGCACTATTGGTCTTGAAGATTGCAATGGCCCAAGTCTTATGTGGGTTGTCTTCATGGCAGTTCTTGCCCGGCTCAGTAAACCTGGTCCTAACCTCGCAGAAAACAAGTTATTGGAGGAACTCAATAGGTCAGGCAGCATTTGTGGAATCAGAGAGATGTTGATGTCCAGGTCCTGCTGCAGTATCACACCCAAAAACATCAACCATCCTTCTCCCTCCATACATCTGCCTGACTCTCTGAGTTCCTCCAGCACCTTGGCTTTGTTTCCAGATTACAGCATCTGCAATATCTTGTGACTCAATGTCTTCAGCAAAGTTGCCAATTACTTTATTGTCTGGGATTCTTCCAAGTATAAATGGTAAGCCCTGCTTTTACACAAATCCATTGACAGCTGGCAAAGCCATGCCACAAAGCTTACTGGCTGTGGCTAATTTCTGTCATATTCCTTCTTGATTAAACTTGCTGCCCATCTGATTTCCAGTTGAACTTGCACACATCATGCATCCTGCAACCTTGTACAAAGGGCTTGGTCTGTTATTGACAATAATGGCACCTTGACTCAACAATTATGTTCATCATATCGATACTCACAAAGTCCCAGAAACCATTAAAAAGTTAAACTATTGCAATTTGTAATTCTTAAGGAATTAAACAGTTAAAACAGTAGAAAATATTATACTAGAAAGAAATGTATTAAAATTAAATAAATTCTTTTCTTTGGCAAAGGTCACAGATTCTCAGAGTCTGGGGACGTTCTTTGGACTACTAAGCCCAAGCTAATACGTAAACCTCCTTCTACCCACCCTCTCCCTTCCAGGCTTCCCCCCCCCCCCCAGCACAATGAATGAGCTCCCTGTTCCTGTCAACCGTCGTACCCCAGAGCACAATCCAACCATCAGGAAATTGCTAGCAATCAGCTGTGTATTTACACGGAGGTCACAACCATCCATGCTGTGCTGGAGATTCTGTTGTCATTATTAGTGAAACGCTGCCAAGCTCCAACGTGCTCTAAATAAGTGGGAAAAAAACAGACTGCTAGAGGAACTCAATGCAGGATGTCAATAGAGGGAAGGCAGTAGACAACCAATGGTTACAATCCTCCCTCAGTCACGACCCAACACATTATCTGTCCACTTCCTTCCGCAGATGCTGCCCAACACATTGAGTTCCTCCAGCAACACAGCATCTGCAGTCTCTTCTGTCTCCATGTTCTAAATACAGCTCAGAGATTCACACAGGTCTTCCATGTAGAAGGATGGATAAAAAACTATTGCAATCTTGCTTTTTAAAATGTCGACAGGCAGGGGAAATGTTAATTAACTTGATCTGTTACAGTGGTTCCTACGCAACAAGCCACCAGCTAAAGGCACGAGAATGTGTCCCTAGAGGCACTTGGCTGCAGCAACGCATCTCTGGTTATCCCTGTTAATCAGTCGTGCCTCCTAACACAATTGAAGGCTAATTTTACTGAGGCTTGCTGGGAGTGTGGTCTCCTGCTGCAACAAACTGGACAACTTGGCTCCTCAACCAAGATTTAAGAATGTAAAAATAATCAAAGGAAGGATTGAAAAGCAAATTGTTAGAATGAGAAATTTTAGAGAAATAAAGGAGAAAAAAATGAAAATAGTGCAAGAAGTAGAAAGTGAAATGAAACAAAGATAACATTTTTAACACGTTATTCAAATCTCCAAAACCAATTTGTTCCACATCTTCACACCTTTAATTACTCGCTTTGCAGGCAAGAAAAGTTGATTGGAGGTCATTAACAATTATCATGCCATTAAAAGGATGCTTACTTTATTAACGACCAGATTTAACTTTCTGAGGATGGGTTTAATGGGCCATGGATGGACAAGAGCTGCAACTTTGCAAACTAACCATGGAGGTATGCAAACTTTTCCTAAAAGTGTAATGATTTATAACTCAAAGAGATAATCTTCCATTGCTGGCCAACAAACATATTAATAACAGTCTGCATTGTTTATTTTTGGATAATTCTGGCCAAGTGCCAACATATAAAAGACTCACATTTATGCTGCTCCTTTCATGTGTTTCACAGAGAATTTCAGAGCTGGGAAGTGGATTTTCAGAAATACGGAGAAGATATCTGAAGAAGTGGCCCTAGTTGGATCAGGGGCCATGGGAGAAGATGTGGACCTTTTTAGAGGTGTAAAAAGATGAGAGGTATCAGACTGAAGGAGATTTCAGACATTAAAAGAGTAAGGAAGTGAAAGTGAAGATTTGCCGTGATTCTACATTCATGGATGTTTCATGGGGGTTTGGTATTGAATGGTCGTTCCAGCAGATGTTGGAATATTTTTATCCTATATGAAGCGAGAGCCTGAGATACTCAACAATGGATGGTATACATATGGAACTTTCTTTTCTCTCTCGTTTATCATATTGTTTACAGTGTACTATGTTTACATATTGTGTTGTGCTGCAGCAAGTAAGAATGTCATTGTTCTATCTGGGACACATGACAATAAAACACTCTTGACTGTTGATCCTCTTCTGATATCTATACACAAGCACCTGAATCACTGACGGCTTCTCTCCCCATAGGCACTGCCTGACCTGCTCGGTGTTTACAGCATTTTTGTTTTTTATTTCAAATTCCTAACATTTTAATTTTGATTTGTAATTTAGCCCTGTTGTGAAGTAGGAAAGGTTTCACAATGGATGATTTACATCTACCAGCCTACTTCTCATCAGTATTCCTAATGTTAGACAACAAGAAGCATAGGGAAACAGGAATCTGGTGAATGACATTCTTGCCTTTGGTGAGGTGAACGACCTAAGCCTCAACACAGACAAGGCAAGAGAAATAATAATGGACTTCAGAAAAAATCCACCCCCCCTGCAGCCCCTCATCATCAAGGGGACTGTGGTAGAGAGGGCTGACAGTTACAGATACCTGGGATTACAAGTAACATCAGATCTGAACTGGACTTTGAACACTGTTGCAACAGTGAAAAAAGCCCAGCAGAGACTGTACTTCATCAGGCTGCTCAGAAAAGCTGGTCTGCACTGTCGCCCTCTCACCCAGGTCTACAAAGGACTGATAGAGAGCATCCTCACCACAGGCATCACGGTGTGGTATGGAAACACCACACAGACAGAGAGGAAGTCTCTGCAAAGAGTCATAAAGACTGCAGAGAGGATTATCAGAACGGAACTTCCCTCCATGGAAACAATCTACACACAGCGCTGTCAAAAAAGAGCAGAGAGAATCATCAGAGACACACTACATCCAGCTCACTCCCTGCTCAAACACAAAAACTGCACATACAACCTCAGGCACAGACGAGCGGACAGCATCGTCACAAACAGAACACGCTTTTTCAAGAGCTTCTTCCTTGCCACAGTGAGACTCTTGGCCAAAACAAAATGAACTGATGTCCTGACCCACCTCATAACATATCATAGTATATGTGTTTATAGTTTATAGATTATGTGTTTTTCTGTGTGTCTTTTTAACTTGACTTGACTTGACTCTCTGAACAACCGCACACGAATTCCTATGTGTGTAAGCACAAATGGCAAATAAAGTTTTTGATTTGATTGATTTGATTTGACTTGGACTTAACTTTAAGATAATTACCCCAGTCCCCAGATTGTGTTTGTATAATGTTTTTAGGGAAATATCTGAGGTGCTTCACAAGAACATTATCGAATGACATTTGTTACCATGCTGCCTTAGTAAATACAAGGACACATAGATGTCTAAGTAATCTGGTCAAAAAAGTAAATGTTAATGAGCATCACAGGAGGAGATCGAGGTTGAGAGAAGGAGAGAGTTGATCCTCATCTGAGGAGATAGAATGAATCAGATCTTAACAGGAGGATTGTTCTTGCATCATTCAACAAGAACAACACTTCCATCTTTGTCATCCGTGAGCACATGTGTTGTAAGTGTTGAATGAGGAAACGTTGACTACTGGCATCACCTCATCTTCCCATCTACAACAGATTGATAAAGATCATTTAATAGCCACTTCCTTCAGGCCTCACTAAACAGATGGTTTTGCTTAATGCTATTGCAGTTAGGTGCAACATTTATTCATCCCTGCAATTACAGCTGTATTTGCTAGATTGCTGCATAAATGTATTGTAATTTTCAGGCTATATTTCATACTGGATATAAAATACTAGAGCTTGGTTTCTTTAGTCTCCTTTGTAAAACGCTTCAATTACGATGCACAGTCACAGTTTCTCATGCAATTTATCCAAAGTATTTGGCGATACCTGTGGAAGAGAAAGACTAATCTTTCTCATTCCACTTGATCTACTGACCATAGAATCAGGAGCTCCCAATAAACCACGGGCAGGCTGGCTCCATGCAAAGCTGGGAGATTCCCAAATACATTTGAAAGTAAGAGAGGGCTTCCACACAGCAGAGTCTCAAAAGCTGAGAGCATGCCTCATGGAGCAGTGGGAATGAGGAATGAACAAGAGGTGGAAGTGTACAGTGTTTCTGTGGAATTGAACACAAGGATAAGAATTTTTAAACTTAGATCACAAACATAAAAAAGAAAGAAAGAAACGGGAAGAGGAAGAGTGAAATGAGGACAGGGTGCCCACTTTGTGGAGCATCTCTACTGGTTGTCCACCATCTTCACTCTCTGACCTTCTGCTCTTTGTCTTCAACCTCCCACAATGCTCCAACTATCCCACTGTTAGCTGAAGGAATAGCATTTGGTCTTCCATCGGTGCACATTGCATGGGATTTAGTAGCGAATTTAACAATTTCAGGTACCCATTGCTTTCTCTCTCTCTCTCTCTCTCTCTCTCTAAGGTATGGTATGCCCTTCACTTCCAGAGATATCATAGCCATCATTCTCCCTCCGTGTACGACCACAAATCTGACCCAACTTCACCGAGAGCTGCTGGTTGTGAGGGAGACACCCCAATGTCAGTCATCCAGTGGGTACACTGGCAGTGGCAGGGTGACAGATGCCAACTGTGAGCCCAGGTCTTCACCACTGACCCACCTGGTTAACAGACAAGGACGCAAAGCACTGGAGCAACTCAACAGGTAAGCAGCATCTTTGGAGAACATGGGTAGGTGATGTCTCAGGTCAGGAACCTTCTTCAGACTGATCTGTTTAACCATACAGCCTCTACAGAGCTGGGCTTGAACATTGCTCATTGCTATGGTACAGTTCTGACAGTTTATTATTATCCAAAAAATGAAATCTGTAGCAAACAGTGAGTTCTATAGAAAATTTCAGGAAGCCATGAACAGCTTGGTGGCAGAAAGCAAATGTTATTTACTAAGAATAAGATTATGTTAATATATTCTGGAAGGAAAAACAGGGAAAATGTTGAAATATATCATAGTGATACAGTATGGAAACAGGTCCTTCTGCTCAACTTGCCCACACTGACCAACATGTCCCATCTATACTAGTCACAGAGTGATACAGCGTGGAAACAGGCCCTTCTGCCCAACTTGCCCACACTGACCAACATGTCCCATCTATACAATTCCCATCTGTCTGCGTTTGGCTCCATGGAATCATTTCCTTAACATATAGAGCATAAAAATTACAATTAATGCTTTAACTGAGACTGGAGAACAAGAACAAACTTATCACAACTTTGTTTAAAGCTCTGGTTTTATCCAAAGTTCATTTTTGAATGGATTTCTGGATCATTACAGAAAGAAAGAAAAACAGAAAGTAAGATAATAAGAAAAACTTATCGGTATTTTACAGGAAGGTTGCAAAGCACCTCGTCTAATGAATTGAAGTGAATCCTTTGTTAGTTAGCAAGCAACTTATGCACAAGAGAGTTGCATAAATAACAATTACATTAATGTTCAGTTAACATTCTGTTTTTGGTGGATATGCACTGAGAGTATCTGCTCAAATGGTGCTGTGGGATCTAACATTCATCTAATCCGTAGAAAAGCAGATAAGGCTTCATTTTAACATTTCATCTGAGAAAGATTATTTTTTCAAAGCACCCAACTTCTTCAGCTCCGATGTGTTCTGTGACTTTCTTATTCAGAAACAAACTGGTCAAATTGAATCAGCACCTGTTCCCTTGAGAACTCGGTAAACAAGTGCATTTTACGCAGTGGAGATTATATTAACGATTTTTGACTTGTGTTTCAACTGGCACTAAGTGGGAGATGCGGTTGGCCTTGGAGCCAGGAGGTAAAGCAATGAGAAATGTGCTCAAGTTGATATGAATCACTATCCTGTTGCTGGAACATAGGTATCTACACGAAACGGACAACAAACGATTTTAAAACTCAAGACTCACATTTACAAAATACACCATTCATGGCTTCAGGACTTCAACAGGATGTAGGTAGACCCTACAACACTACAATATTTCAGTAATCACTGCTGTAAGGTAGAGCTCTTCCATGTAGCTTCACTAGTACTGGTGATTATTGGTGGTGTGGGCACCTAGGTGAGGCCCCCAGCTGGCCAATGCCTTCAGAAATATCTGAAGAAGGGTCTCAACCTGAAATGTCACCTTTCCTTCTCTCCAGAGATGCTGCCTGTCCCACTGAGCTTTTTGTGTCCATCTTCAACCTTCCCTCAGCAAACAAATACTTGCAACGCCTGATAACATGTCTTTAGATTTGCAGCGTGGAAAGAGGCCCTTCAGCCCACCGAGCCCACGCCGACCAGTACACTATTTCTATCCTACACACTAGAGACAATTTATAGAACCCAACTAACCTACAAACCTGCACATCTCTGGGATATGGGAGGAAACCGGGGCACCTGGGGAAAACCCACGCGGTCACAAGGAGAACATGCAAACTCCGTACAGACAGCACCCGTAGTCAGTATTGAACATGGGTCTCTGGTGCTGTGAGGCAACAACTTTACCGCTGCGCCACCATGCCGTTCCTTACTCAAATTCTGCGTTCATCCAACACACATGAAAGGCAGCCCGCTAACAGCACAAAGTCTATTATTGTGACGGTCCAATTTCTGAAACAATTCAGTAGTCTTGTGGTGAACAAATTAAAAACACTGTCGTTTATTTTTTAATTCAATAAATGAGCTTTACCTTTTTTCCAGCCAAGCACAATCATTTTGTTTACTGGAAAATGTCAATCGTTTCTTCTGATTTACACAGAGATCTACTCTATATTCCAAGTGTTCTTTGCTGCATCTTCCATCCCAGTCCTCATTACCACAAATGCTAATCTGCTAATTGCTCAACTCTTGTACACATTTGAGCTTTTCACTGTAAATGTCACCTCCAAAGCAACTTTCAGAAAACAGAGGAAAACCAAACTTTCCAAAGACATGTCTTTTGTACCAGAGCATGCTTACATCAACTAATCCTAAGGAAAACAAGTGTGATCAGCTTTTAGAGAAAATCAAAGCCTGATAAATTGATAAAAGCCTGACTGTGTTCTGATTTCTTCTAATTGTACACCAGTCAAAACATTCAGAAGCACAAAGTTAAAAATATATAAACACAAGAAAATGCAGATGCTGGTTTACAAAAAAAGACAGCGACATAAAATGGCATAAAGAGACCATACATTCTAGTACACTTGTACCAGGCCTGTAAATGAGTCATCCAATTAATCCAATTCCAATGTTGCAATCTAAACTCTTTCAAGACATTTATTTTTGAGATCTCCAATTGAATCTGTATCCATGACCCCACCAGACAGCAATGCCAAATCCCAACCACTTGTCCAGTGAAGAACCATTTTTCTGACTTTGCCATGGCCCAGCGGTCGAGTTGCTGCCTCACAGCGCCAAAGACCCGGGTTTGATTCTGACTACGGATATTGTCTGAATGGAGATTGCACGTTCTGCCTGTGACTGCGTGGGTTTCCTCCCACACTCCAAAGACGTGCAGGTTTGTAGGTTAATTGGCTTCTGTAAATTGTCCCTAGTGTGTAGTACTAGAACTAGTGTACTGGTGATCATTGGTCGATGTGGGCTGAAGGGCCACTTTCCACACTGTATCTCTAAAGTCTAAAGAGTTTTTTTGTGAATCTTCATTTTATATCTCTTAGTGATTAACCCGTCAATCATTGGAAACAGTTCAAATACCAGATGAAGGAACTTTATAGCAATCTTTTAAACAGGGCACAATCTGGGGAAGTTAACCTCTTGGTGTTACAACCCCACAACATAAATGATACCCCTGAGGATAAATGTTACTACAATTTAGACATTTACAAACATTCTCGTCATTCATATTCCAGTCATTCATGGAGTAATATTATTAAGCACAGGCTGGTGACCCATTTCTTGTGACCCATTTCCCAAGAGGGAGGAATGGGTTTAGGGGTGGGGATTGAAATGTGTGGAATTTGCTTAATTGAAATCAATGAAAATATAAATTGGGATGGGTTTAATTTAATTTAGTTTATTGTCACCTGCATATTTCACATTGCTGTAGTCAGGATAATATTCCCAGGACTAAGAAATGGGAGTAAAAGGCCAAGAAACAAAGTGCACAATATCAACAAGAAAATGGTCAAAAAATGAAGCTAATGTGTGTTTGGTGACTTTGGACATTGTTGCTGCCAGATTGCAGCACGGGAGTTTTGAAGTCCTGGTAAAAGATCATTCAGATCAAAAGGTGCAATAATTGCAATACTTTTAAGAATGCAGCAACAGTTAGGTGGAAGCAAGAAGAAATACCTGTAGATCAGAAAACTGCCCTTCCTGCACCTCACTTATCTCCGGCAGTACAGGATCATGGAAAATCCAAGAAAAGTAGGGATTGCTTCCCAGAGTGCACTGCTGAAAAGAGGAGCAGAATTATCATCTGAAATGCATCCATGCCTTTTAGACCATGGACCTGTTATAGAGGCATAGAGTCATAGAATTATATAGCATGGAAACAGGCCCTTTGGCCCACCTCAACCAGTTAGCATTCTGACCTGGTCAGAAATTTACTCTTAAAGAATATGAACTTGAGAGTGAGAAGCTGTGATAGAGAGTGAGACCCATAATCCCTGATACACTCCTATCATCTGCACCACTCTAATGGTACAGGACTAGGCATGATTTATCAGCTGCTGTTCCAGGGGATTCTTTACTCCATCAAGATTACTCCATAAGGCCAAGCACTTTTCGTTGAATTATCCATTGTATTTTAAGATGGAGTTGTCAGGTCCAGGTTTTACAAATTCCCAGTTGAATCGTTTCCAAAAGATCTCCATTGACATCCGAAAAATATCTCATGTTTAATTGACTAAAATACAATGGTAGTCATATTTATATAGAGTATAGGCAGGTTAGAAAAAAAAATTGCAACATGAGAAATCCATTAAAAGCGACGTGTCAGAACATATTAAACGTACAATTGCAAAACAAATGTGCTAGTTGACACCATGCCTGAGACTTGCATTTCCTTCTCCAACCTCATCAATGGCAGTAAATCTATCAGAGAGTGCTACAGAGGTTAGCTGACTGTCTGGCACACAACTCCTCACACTACATTTAATTACACTGTTAGGACATTCCAAATGTTGTTGGCTGTTCTTGGTTATGCCAAGGAAGTTTAGTAACTTGACGTTTAAATTATGTACCTCATTGCATAAGGATTAATCACATCATTTATTGCATTGAAGGCGCAACAAAGAAATAAGTAACATGGCCTTTAAAATTGTTTTTGTGATGTGCGTAGCATTGGTAAGGCCAGTATTTATTGCCCAGCCTAAACGGCCCTTCAGAAGATAGTGGTGAACCTCCTTCTTGAACCGACAGTCGTCTAGTGTAAGAAGGGTTGCAACCCTAAACATCAGCTACCCACATTCTCTAAAGATGCTACCTGACCCACTGAGTTACGCTAGTGTAAGAATTTGGAGAGAAAGTTCCAGGATTCAGATCCAGCAATGGTGAAAGAATGGCAGTATATTTCCAATTGCAAACTAAATGGTAACGTGCATGTGGTGGTGTTCCCATGCACCTGCTGCCTTTGACCATCTTAAGAGGTTACGATGTCAGAGGTGCAGCAGAAATACCTGAAGCAAATAAATAACTGCACTGAATTTTGTAGATGGTACATGGATGCATATATGTGGTGGAGGAATAAATACTGCAGATTTATTGTCGGATAATCTAGCAGTTTGCATTTAGTAGATATCATTAATCTTCGAGTATTGGTGGACTTATTCAGGCAATTGGAGGTATTCCACTGCAGCCCTTGTATGGCTTAGAAACAGTGCAAACGTTCTTGAGTGTCAAATAGTTACTCATTGCAGCATCCCCAACCTCCGACCAAGACTTGCCAAAACAGTATTCTTGGCTGATTCTTTAAGTTTATTCTTAATAGTAAACCCCCAGGATGTAGTTGTTGGTAGAAACCAGTAATGTCATTGAGAGTCATGGCAGGTGTAGGAGAAACTCTCTTGATGGCGATATTGCCCGACTCTTAATGTTACTCGTCTTTGGTTTTACTGCCTCACTCTTCTCTGCTTCAACTACTTCCAATCCTTCCTCCCTCGTACGTCAGGAATAGCAAGAGATAAGTTTAACAGCTGAAGCATTATAATATGTTGCAACCACTAAGGTTTAACAAGCAATAATAATAGTAAGTTGATGCAAGAGCATAAACTTTTCATCTTTGAAGTCCCCCTCTATATTTTAACGTCTCTGCTCAATAGTGCAACCAGTGATCAACTACACAGTCTGTTCAACTTAGGACAAAATAACTTTATGAATAGGAAGGGGTTAATCTCCCAACAAGCCAATGTTTTATTGGCACTGCTGTCACCTTCACTTCCTTTCAATCCCTTCCATCCCTTCCCTACAGTGAATTCTCTCTTTGAACTAATTATAAAGTTCAGTTCTGCCATCCCATAACATTTTGAGTCCTTCTTGTTCACAAATGTATCTTTTACTATTGAACCTATTCACCAGGGAACAATATGATCAGTCAACTCTATCCATGATGTGAATCATTCATTAATTGTGTATCTTCTTCTTCCTCTTGCGTATGGCGTGCAGAGCCTAAAGTTGAAGGACAACTTGTTCTATTTGATCTTATTTGATTGTGCGCGCCGGGTTGATTGCATTCGTCGAAAACAGGGCGGACCACGTGAAGGTTAGAACAAAGAAACATAGAAAATAGGTGCAGGAGTAGGCCATTCGGCCCTTCGAGCCTGCACCGCCATTCAATATGATCATGGCTGATCATCCAACTCAGTATCCTGTACCTGCTTTCTCTCCATACCCCCTGATCCCTTTAGCCACAAGGGCCACATCTAACTCCCTCTTAAATAAAGCCAATGAACTGGCCTCAACTACATTCTGTGGCAGAGAATTCCAGAGATTCACCACTCTCTGTGTAAAAAATGTTTTTCTCATCTCAGTCCTAAAAGATTTCCCCTTTATCCTTAAACTGTGACCCCTTGTTCTGGACTTCCCCAACATCGGGAACAATCTTCCTGCATCTAGCCTGTCCAACCCCTTAAGAATTTTGTAAGTTTCTATAAGATCCCCCCTCAATCTTCTAAATTCTAGCGAGTACAAGCCGAGTCTATCCAGTCTTTCTTCATATGAAAGTCCTGACATCCCAGGAATCAGTCTGGTGAACCTTCTCTGTACTCCCTCTATGGCAAGAATGTCCTTCCTCAGATTAGGAGACCAAAACTGTACGCAATACTCCAGGTGTGGTCTCACCAAGACCCTGTACAACTGCAGTAGAACCTCCCTGCTCCTATACTCAAATCCTTTTGCTATGAATGCTAACATACCATTCGCTTTCTTCACTGCCTGCTGCACCTGCATGCCTACTTTCAATAACTGGTGTCCCATGACACCCAGGTCTCGTTGCATCTCCCCTTTTCCTAATCGGCCACCATTCAGGTAATAGTCTACTTTCCTGTTTTTGCCACCAAAGTGGATAACGTCACATTTATCCACATTATACTGCATCTGCCATGCATTTGCCCACTCACCCAGCCTATCTAAGTCATCTTGCACCCTCCTCACAGCTAACACTGCCCCCCAGCTTTGTGTCATCCGCAATCTTCTATCCCATTAATTGTGTATAAGGCCACCACATGAGACAACAATTTTTTATTGTGATACAAACTGCGTTATACAGTCAAAGAGATCCATAGCCAAGAATTCAGAACACATAACACTGTGTATTGAGTTCAGCCCAACCCATCCATACTGTTCAGGCAAGTCGCACATGCATGCACCCGGCCCATATCCCTACACGTTAGCTACCTTCTTAAGGCAGTGCTTCCTGTAGATCCCTTTGATGGTGGAGAGGTCAATGTCTGTGATGGACTTGGAAACATCCACTTCATTCTCGCTTGTTATTGGTCGTCCTGACTACTCACCAAACTTGTTTGGATTCATTCTACCAAATAGCCCTGAATCCATGCGGGATCTGAACACTCTCCAGTGAAATGTAACATTTTGATCGTGTACTGAGGAAACTTGGCACATTATCGAACAAAGGAAGTGGAGGTGTTGGTGAGCTTTCTTTGTGATTCTGACGAGGTGCTGGACCCAGAAACAGGCCGTCAGAGATGAGCATGATCAGACACAGTCTGAAGAAGGGTCTTGACACGAAACGTCACCCATTCCTTCTCTCCAGAGATGCTGCCTGACCCGCTGAGTTACTCCAGCACACTGTGTCTATCTTCACTCAGACACTCTCACCCTCTCCACCCCTGCCTTCTAGAAGTCATGAATCTGCTCCATGATCTTGAAAGCAAGACCATCGATCTGGCATCGTTCCTTCTCCAAAGGATTACTTTTCAGTTGCGTTTCTGAATCTGCATTAAACAGCATCACAGATAGATGTGTGTGGTAAACTATTCCAATATTAACAGCCTTATGAAAAATATTTTTCGCTCCCTATGCATTTCCAATGACTGTCTTCAGTCTCCCTATCCTTGTTAGCAATTCACTAGCAAGGGACAACAATCTTTTACTGTTTGCATTTATGTACTAATAATATTTGTAAGCAAAAAAGTGCACTATGGATGTGATTGCTTTTGGTTTAATGGATGCTAAGTTTTGCATGAATCATAAATTGGAGCTTATTATAAAATTATTCATAGACTACTCATTCAGCTGGAAGCGGTATATTGAGTTTTATGACAATAAAAGTGTTTTTATCTTTCTAGAGGCTCTCAAGTATGAACAATGATGAAATAAAACCTGAAACTGCTTTCTTGTTACCATAAAATAAACACAAGAAAATGATGCCAGATCCAAACTAAAATCTTTCAATAAACCAGTTATTAAAAATTTATAAGGCAGATTGTATGCGGCTGTTCCATAATGAACTGATAGACTGGAGCTGATGAAGCAAGTGCTTGGCTCTATTAGGGTAATTCACCCTCCAGCTCGGTACTGGGGACATTTCTAGGCTGTATTTGGACAGGCTTCCGCTCGCAGCACAGAAAGAGCTAATCTGCTCAACTTGTCTATGTTGCTTCACTGGTGCTTCATGACTCTCCTCTCCCCTGCTTCCACACCTTCCGACATCCCGCTTGTGTATATCTATCAGAACTATGTACCTTAACTGCTATTTACTATTTACCTTAACAACATTCCAGCATTTATTATACATTCCTCGGCTTGCTTCTTGTTTGGGCAGTTAATGATCAACTTCATTGCAGTGCAAGAAAAGACACAGAGAGTGCTGGAGTAATTCAGCGGGTCAGGCAGCATCTGTGGAGAACATGGATAGGTGACGTTTCACAGAGTGCTGGAGTAACTCAGCGGGTCAGGCAGCTGTGGAGAACATTGAGGTCAGTATTCTTCTTCAGACTGCTAGTAGGATCACACTGCAGTTTGAAGAAGGGTCCAGCGCCAGAGACCCAGATTCGATCCTGACCACGGGTGCTGTTTATATGAAGTTTGTACGTTCTCCCTGTGACCGCGTGGGTTTCTCCCAAGTGCTCCGCTTTCCTCCCACATCCCAAAGACGTGCAGGTTTGTTGGTTAATTGTCTTCTGTAAATTAACCCTAGAGTGTAGGGAGTGGATGAGGAAGTGGGATGGCATAGAACTAGTGTGAACAGGTGATTAAAGGTTGGCATGGACTCCATGGGCCGAAGGGCCTGTTTCCATGCCATATCTCTAAATAAAATTAACTTAAATTACCTATTCTCAGCAAAAGGTAATAACTGTTAGGCCACAACCACTATTAATATTGCACAAACTGAGAAGGGATCTTTAGTTAAAAGTTCCACTGGCCACGAGATGAATTATTTACAGCATTTAAGCATCATCATTTCCTGCCCAGACCTTGGCACCTTTCAGAAGGTGGTGATGATAGAAACATAGATACATAGTAAATAGGTGCAGGAGCAGGCCATTCGGCCCTTCGAGCCAGCACCACCATTCAATATGATCAAGGCTGATCATCCAAAATCAGTACCCCGTTCCTACTTTTTCCCCATATCCCTCGATTACGTTTACCCTAAGAGCTAAATCTAACTCTCTCTTGAAAACATTCAGAATTGGCCTCCACTGACTCCTGTGGCAGAGAATTCCACAGATTCACAACTCTCTGGGTGAAAAGGTTTTTCCTCATCTCAATCCTAAATGGCCTACCCCTTATTCTTAAACTGTGACCCCTGGTTCTGGACTCCCTCAACATCAGGAACATTTTTCCTATATCTAGCCTGTCCAATCCTCTAAGAATGTTATATGTTTCTATAAGATCTCGTTTCATCCTAAATTCCAGCGAATACAAGCCCAGTCGACCCATTCTTTCATCATACATCAGTCCTGCCATCCCGGGAATTAACCTGGTGAACCTACGCTGCACTCCCTTAATAGCAATAATGTCCTTCCTCAAATTAGGAGATCAAAATTGCGCACAATACTCCAGGTGCGGTCTCACCAGGGCCCTGTACAACTGCAATAGGATCTCCTTGCTCGTAAACTCAAATCATCTCGCAATGAAGGCCAACATGCCATTGGCTTTCATTCATGAACACTGCAGTCCTCCTTGTGAAGATACCTAGCCGTGCTTTTCAGTGGGAATAAAGGAACAGCAATATACAACCAAATCAGGATGGTACATGACTTGGAGATGAACCTTCTGATCATGGAGTTGTACCTGCTCCTCTTAGTGGTTGAAGTGACCGTTTGGACGGTCTTTAGAGAGTCAGCAGGTGAGTCAATCACCATCAATAATCAGCCTGCTCTGTTGGCCACTGTACACATTTGGCTGGCCCTATTATTTGTTTTAATGTTAGGTAAAAGGGTCATGTTGTTATTAGAGATACAATGATCATTTTGACTTCAGGCATCAGCCCAATGCTATTAAACATTTTGCCTAATTTGCTGCTCTATAATATCTAAGCTGACAACTGATCATCACCCATTTTACACTATTGACCGAAAGCCAAAACAATCCACTATATTCTGGAGCAGATTTATTTTTTAAGGCATAATTGCCCAGTGTTGTCACTAATGAATGGAACAGCAGTGGCATGAAGCATTCCCAAGTCAGGTACATTGTGGCTGGATAGAGTAATGGCCTGATAATGTGCCTCAAGTCAAACCTAAAAGATTGCCTTCTATTAAAACATTGTATCTTTCCCACATTTATGCCCATTCCCACCACTGTTCATGGTTGAATAGAGATGGAGCATGAATTGACTGTGGTAATTATAGCTCCCGTCGCCTGCGGAAGGCATCCTGTATCCTGAAGGACCCATCTCACCCCGCCCATCACTTGTTTGCCCTTCTGCCCTCAGGAAAGCGCTACAGATCCATCAAAGCTCTCACCACAAGACTAACAAACAGTTTCTCCCCTCAGCCATCACCACACTGAACTCTGCCCTGAAAGCACAACCCCCATAGTCAATATTTATACTGTACAATACCTACCTTTGCGCAATACTGATATATTCATTTATAATATTTATTTTTATAATACTATTCTGTGTAATATCCAATATTCTGTCAATGTCAATGAGTGCAATATCTTATGTTGTGGTAAGGGTTCATACATAGGCGTAATGTGTATGTGTGTGTGAATCTGTGTGTGTGTGTGTGTGTCACAGTATGTGCACGTGAGTGTATGAACAATTGTTATTGTTCTCACTTTTATGCTATTATTTTATTGTTATGTTTTATCTTGTACATTTGAGCTGTGCTCAGGCAGTGTGCCTGAATGTTGTTGTATGCACCACTACAATGACAATAAAGTATAAAGTTAAGTATCCATTGACAAAGCACCTAGTCATATTCCCATATGTTCACCACTAACAGATACCCTCAGCAATTATTGTTATACTCGGCTATTATAATTCTTAGTGGCACAGCGATGCAGGAGTTAGTAAAGCTCCACAGACCTGGGTTTGGTTTCGACCTCTGGCACTGCTGGTGCAGAGCTTACACATTCTTTGTAAACATGTGTTTCTCCTCTGGGTGCTCCATTTTCCTCCACATCCCAAAGACATGTTATTGGAATGGGTCAATGTCAAAGAGAATCAAAGTGCAGTTGATCAGAAAGACAGCAAATATCTGGGCATCCGTGGAGGGAAATTAATTATTGGTGTTTTGGGTGGAGATGCTGCAAGATGGTAAATTATACAAATGGAATTACTCTCCTAGTAGCCAGGATGGACCAAACCGTGTCCTTCTGTGTCGTTATAACTGGAAGATGCAGTTTTCTCATGACAGATAATGTCAGTACTAAAAGCAGCGTATGAATAATTGACCAGCTAGTCTGCATTTGAGGCATTGATCATGGATTGAATGTTGATTCATTAAAGACTGTGCAAACTCTCTAACATTAATTCAAATGACATGCAGTGGAAAGTTTGGTCTTGCATGCTTTTAGAGGCAGATATTATCTTGGTTTTAAAGTCAATTTAAAACACAACGGCATCTCTGCCAATATTTGTCCACATTTACAATGCTTCTCCAGCCAGTGGAGATGGAAGCAGTGGTCCTCAGAGGTTTCTTGGGCATTAGAAGCTCCTGGGCCAAACCCCTTCACCCTGCTCCCACTGCTCATCTCCTTTCACAAGGACGCTCATCATTTGAGCCTTGGCTGTGGACTGGAGGCCTTTATCGGAATCCAGGTTAGTAGAGCAGCCGCCAGAGCCCGCAGCTGGGGCCCAGGTCGGCACCAAGGAGGCGTGAAGTGGGGCCTCGCGGGTCGACCCACAGTCGACGGTCGATGAGAGCGTGGAGGACCACCGTGATGGAGGAGGAGAAGAACGATGGAGGACTCGGCGTGGGGGGACCACTGTGAGGGGAGTGGGGCGGGAATCAAAAGGAGGAGCCAGCATGCTTTCTAACTTTGTCAATGCTGTAGGTGACCGCTAATTCTATACGTTGGGTATGCAGCAAAGAAGCTCACTGTGCCTAGTCACGTAACAATCAAGTATTCCATTCCATCATTTAGTCTTGCTCCTCCTGCTCACCCCATTTGGTCCCCATTTGAGCCCCATGGTCCCACCATGCTCCACTTTGGCTGCAGCATGATCATCAGCAACCATTTAGCTCCACTCTTCTGCTCGGAGAACACAACAATCTTTGCTACAACTCAATCCCCAACTACTTAGCTCTAATGAAACGGGACAGGTGAGGGGGAGCTCTAGAAACGGGACAGGTGAGAGGGAGCTCCAGAAACGGGACAGGTGTGGGGGTCGTGCTTCACACCTGACATCCCATAGGCATGTCCTCACATCCTAATTAGACAGGGCAGGCATCCAAAGAGTGTTGCTTGAATATTGACATCATCTCTGTTTACATTCGGTTGCCTTAGCAATGTGTGTGACTAAGTGTACATGTCCACTGGCACGCTATAATGTTACAATTGCAATTCACGGTGGATATTGCTGATAAATAGAGGCCCAGAGTGCCAAGAAATCAAGCTACAAATCTTCCACAGGGGAAGGGAAAACTAATGGAAAACATAAAACTTGCCGTTCCCATTGTACTTATTCAAATCACCAATAATGTGCCCATTATAAATGTCCACATTTGGGACTTTGCATTATTGCATTCACTAACTTTATACTCCAGAGGACAATTTAGAAACTCATCATACACTGAAGAATGCTCTCAAAGGTCCCTATGTTGGTTAATGCTGGAGAAGTTCATCAATTCATATTCTTCAAGTTGGCTTGGGAAATTAAATGTATGAAAGAAATCAACTTCTGGTTGCAGACTCAAGGGATTCTTGTACTTCTGAGAGATGTAAATTCCAGAATGAAACTTCTATTTGGTAGGTCAAGTAGCTGTGACTCATAAATGACTCGCATGTAAACTTGTTCCTTTGTTCCAAATATTTTTCTGCAGCCTCTGAGTTGGATTTTTCAGAGTGACCCAACAAACATTGCCTTACACTGGTGATTTAGGTATTCTCCAAGGACAAACCTTGCACTGTTGAAGAAAATGATGGCCTAGTTCCATCAATCATCACACACATTTGGAGGATGGATTCCAATTTCATTGGTAACTTTCATAACCCAGCTTCAGGAGATGTGAAGAATGGTCTCTATCCGAAACGTCACCTATTCATATTCTCCAGAAATGCTGCCTGACCCACTGAGTTACTCCAGCACTCTGTGTCCTTTCAGGAGATGTCCAGCTTAACTGGACTCCTTGCTGAGTTACTTAGATAACAGGCAATGAAGAACCAATTTGTCCATCAAATTTAGACTCATGTTGGATATACCATCCATATATCATGTTGGATATGTGTACCATGGCAGACTTCCCCACAATTATAATGATCCTGTCCCAACTCCAGACATATAATCTCTTAACTGAGGTAGAACAAACAAAAACCCAGGGATAAAACCAACTTCCATTTACTGTATGCAGCAACTTCAATACAACAGAAACATCACAGGCTGCTTCTTCAGTGAGCATGCAAACAAAAAGATATTCAGATGGAGCCTCAACCTCTAGTTTACCCAAGTAGAACATTGGCAGAAGTGAAGCCATGTTGAGGAAGCACCAAGACCTTTGGATTGGAGAAGTTGCAAAGGGCATATCGGGACAAGACAACTGTACACCATGAACATGAGGCACCTGAGTTAATTGCTGAATGAGCACCTCCACAGAACACCAAGGAGATGCAGAGAATATTTGTGTCAAACAATGACTAAACAAACCCATGTAGGCGGAGATGAGAAATTGAGAGTATAAAGTTGGAGAGAGTGAACATAGGAAATCATATTCTGGTCTCTCAGCTATTGATGCAAGAGGCTGCCAGACAGGATAAGAGGATGCAGTGTGTGAAGGGACGGACCCAGACGGCAGAGATACAGGCTGAGACTGTGGCTCTTTACAGACCATACTTCCATGTGAGAAATGCACCGAGCCATCAAGGTGACCAATAATTAGCTAATTCAAAGGACGGATTGCCAGGTATGGAATTCTTGAGGAGCTGGTGAAAGACAAAAAGCCTCAAAAGACAGCAAACATATTTGTGAGATTCTCAAAGGATTGGCAGTTTGACCATCGGACATATCCTCATCTTCAACAGAGACATCGAGCAGTAGGGAACACTACACATAGCTCCCTTTGATATTTCATTGGTTAAGTCATCAGTGACAGGTCATATTTGAGTATCCTCGCTTCTTGCAATTTTACGGATGATGTAGCTGTGATGGAGAAGGATAGTCCTTTAACTCCGGCATTACGAGAACTTAGAGCCAAAGTAAGGTATATGGACCTGGACAAATATATGGATTTTTTTATCCTTTAGCTTTCCATTATTGACGGAGGGATGTAGTTATGCATCAGGTGTAATATTGGACAACAACTTTCCTTGTAAGCTGTCGCCTATGGATAACTGTCTCTACTTCTAGTAATAGGTACAGAAGCTTGAATCGTGCACCACCAGACAGTGACAGCTTCTTCCCCATAGCATGCAAAACAAAGCTTTTCACTGTACCTCGGCCGATGTGATATTAATAAACCTAAACTTAAAGTTTCCAAGAGGCAGCTCTCAGAAAGAAAGTAACCAGTTGGCACTGTGACTGTTTCATGAATAAAATACCTTTGTTGATAGTTGAAATTACTAACTATTTCCAGAATGTTGAGAGTGAATAAGGGAGATAGTGAGTCCCATCTCTTTAAAATCTGCACCTTTGATAGCCAGGATCAATGCTGTTGCCTTTCTCTGCACCTCTCCTGTACATTCAAGAATCCCTCATTATTGTTGTTTTAATTCATTCAGTGAATGAGCAGAGCCAGCATCGACTACAGTCCACAGATGCCCTTGAGCAGATGGTGAGGATCTACCTTGTGGACAATAGCATCTGTGTTTTATACAGACCCACTGAGCTGTTACATAAAACGTTCCAGCAACAGTTAAAGTCCAGATAGTTTGTGACTTGGGGAATGGGGAGAGAATGGAGCGGCCAAGTGCCTCCTGGGCGATGTATGTGATGGAAACAGTGTCAGATACCTTGGCAAATAGTACATGTTTGTAAGACCCACCACATGTAGTCACAGTGCCCCACAGTGGAGAGAGAGGCCCTATTGCCTTTGACGCAGCGGTTGTAGCTGCAGAGAGAACTGATGCATTGATGGTACACAAAAATGCTGGAGAAACTCAACGGGTGCAGCAGCATCTATGTGGAGGAAATAGGCAACGTTTCGGGCCAAAACCCTTCTTCAGACTTGATCATCGTTGTAGATTCCTTGTGTCAAAGAGTCATACTGCATGGAAACAGGCTCCGCAAATCCATGTCATCATTTATACTACACCTACACTAATTCTATTTTATTCTCCCCACATCTCCATCAACCTCTAGATTTTACCACAAACCTAAACTCTGGCCAATTATTCTACCAACCTGCATGTCCCTGCGTATCAGGGAGAAACTGGATTACCTGCAGTGGAGTGCAGTGCAGTGAATTACCTGGATCACCTGCAAACTCCAACAGCCACACAACCGTGCTGCCACAAAATGTCTAAACAATGCTCTGTATAGATTGCAAAATGGCAAAGATAATCCTAATTGGGGGAAACTTTTGTCAGTCACTTACCTTGACGTAGATGTGATTTTTCTCCATGTCGTAACTCCATCCCCCCTGCGGCCTAACAACGTGAAGTGGTACGGCCTTTCCTGAAGACCGGCTCGGAGCTTCAAGGCGCGGGCGCGGCGCGGATTTTAACATCTCGGAGCGGGCGATCCTTTGCCGAGGGTCGCCAGTGGAAGAGCTCAGACCGCGAGGCCTGTGGACTTGAACATCGTGAAGCCCGCGGTCTCCGGTGAGAAGAGGCCGACTCGGGAGCTCCATGCCGCGGAGTGTTCCGATCCATCCCGACGCCGGAGTTTCAATCATCCCGACGAGAGGGCTTGGACAGCAGACCGTCAGCAGCTACGACTCCGGAGGGTTCAGCCCCGACCACGGGTGAACAAAGGAGGAAGATGACTGAACTTTATTGCCTTCCATTACAGTGAGGAATGTTGATTCCACTGTGGTGGATGCTTATGTTAAATTTTATTGTATGTGGCTGTGTGTCTTGTTGCTTTTCACTTAGTATGGCTGTATGGTAACTCAAATATTACTGTATCTTAACTGGTGCATGTGGCAATAAATGTGAACTGGAACTTGATTTATCCAGAATGGAGGAAGAGGTAAGACACGGTCATGGTCATGATGGGCTGAAGGGTCTGTTTCGGTGTCTATCACCCTCTAAGCATGAAGTATAGATCCGTTTTCCTAACATTAGTATAAAAGATGCAAGATTAATTATTAATCAATTGTTAATAGGGCCTCCAGAAAAGCCTAATACATTTGGCCGTCAATATAGGAAAAGAAGAGAAAAGACTAGGCAGCCCTCAGTCTGGCAAAGTTTCGAGCCCATGATCAAAGCTCAACATGATTATTATTCCTTCAATCCTGAAGACACGTCATGTCAATAATGTAGTGGCCAACATGAGATCCATTGTCCCATTGCCAGTATAGCTCACCTAATCATCCTTCACAACAGTTACTTAGTGGATCAGAGCAGGGAGATGAATGGAAGCCAGTGTGCTGGTGTTGATGACTATTCTTAATGTGGAAATCATGCAGCAATTAGTAGGCTGAGATGACTAAGGCAGACTTTAACTGGTCTCACAATTTAAAAACAGCTTTCAAATATCCATTTGCTGCTTGCTTCATTAGCATTAAAAAATCATATTAGCATCTCACCTCCCATTATTTGCAGAATCGTCATTTACCAAATGCGAGTTAATAAACTATTGATTCTCCATTCTCAGTGAATTGTGCAGCTGTTAACAACAGTGAATGGCAGTCTAGGCGAAAGCTTCACAACTCACAAACTCTCTGTGAATTTCAAAACATTTTCTCCATCACAATAGATGCACCATTTCCATAACTCGTGCTAACTTTTCCCAAGTTTCTCAATGCTGGTCAGTGCATGGATTGATTAGGAAGGGCTCGAGCTCATGGTCTTCCATTGGTCACCACAGCATCAATTATTCCCCCTGCTGGATGTTGAAGAATTAATAATAATAATAATAATAGATTTTATTTATATAGCGCTTTTCAGGACTCAAAGTCGCTTTACAATTGAGAGTCAAGAATAAACAAAACAAAATAGAGCAGTAAGACAGAGATGCAAGGGGGAGGGGAACATGGGACTAAGGGTATGCAGAGGTGAAGAGATGGGTCTTGAGGCGGGACTGGAAGATGGTGAGGGACTCAGAATTTCGGACCAGTTGTGGGAGGGAATTCCAGAGCCTGGGAGCTGCCCTGGAGAAGGCTCTGCCTCCAAAAGTGCAGAGGTTTGATTTCGGAGTGGAGAGGAGACCAGCTGATGTGGATCTGAGGGACCGTGAGGGTTGGTAGGGGGAGAGGAGGTCAGTGAGATAAGGGGGGGCCAAGTGGTTGAGGGCTTTGTAGGTGAGGACCAGGATTTTGTAGGTGATCCGGTGGGAAATGGGAAGCCAGTGAAGTTCTTTGAGAACTGGGGTGATGTGGTGCCAGGATTTGGTGTGGGTAATGAGTCGAGCGGCTGCATTCTGGACCAGTTGGAGTCGGTTGATGCTGCTGGCATTGGTTCCAAAGAGAAGAGAGTTGCAGTAGTCCAGTCGGGAGGAGATGAAGGCATGGATGAGTCTTTCAGCAGCGGGGGGTGTGAGAGAGGGTCTGATTTTGGCAATGTTGCGGAGGTGAAAAAATGATGTTTTGACAACATGGCGGATGTGAGGCTCAAGGGAGAGGGTTGAGTCAAAGATCACGCCAAGGTTGCGGGCCTGAGGAGATGGGGAGACAGTGGTGCCGTCAATAGTGAGAGTGGGGTTGTTAATGTTAGTGAATTGGTGTCCAGGTCAATATAGTTTATTGTCACGTGTACCGAGGTCCAGTGAACAGCTTTTGTTGCGCGCTATCTAGTCAGCGGAGAGACTATACATGATTACAATATGGCCATTTACAGTGTACAGATACATGATAAGGGAATAACGTTTAATGCAAGGTAAAGCCAGCAAAGTCCAATCAAGGATAGTCCAAGGGTCACCAAACAGGTAGATAATAGTTCAGCACTGCTCTCTGGTTGTGGTGGGATAATTCAGTTGCCTGCTAACTGCTGGGATGAAAATGTCCCTGAATCTGGAGGTGTGCGTTTTCACACTTCTGTACTTTTTACCCGATGTGAGAAGGGAGAAGAGGGAGTGACCGGGGTGCGACTCGTCCTTGATTATGCTGCTGGCCTTGCCGAGGCAGCGTGAGGTATAAATGGAGTCAATGGAAGGTGAGGAAACAGGGGTTCCCCTCTTCCATTATAGATGAGGCTCTCACTAGAGTCTCCTCGATATCCCGCAGCTCCACTCTTGCTCCCTCTCCCCCCCATCGCAACAAGGACCGAGTCCCCCTTGTCCTCAGCTTCCATCCTATCAGCCGTCACATACAGCATATAATCCTGCAATATTTTCGCCACCTCCAACAGGATCCCACTATTGGCCACATCTTCCCATCTCCACCCCTTTCTGCTTTCCGCAGAGACCATTCCTTCCGCAACTCCCTGGTCAACTCGTCCCTTCCCACCCAAACCACCCCTCCGCAGGTACTTTTCCCTGCAACCGCAGGAGATGCAACACCTGTCCCTTTATCTCCCTGCTCGACTCCATCCAAGGACCTCGACAGTCTTTTCAGGTGAGGCAGAGGTTCACTTGCACCTCCTCCAACCTCATCTACTGTATAACTGTTCCAGGTTTCAACTTCTATACATCGGCGAAACCAAGCGCAGGCTCGGTGATCGTGTCGCTGAACACCTCTGCTCAATCCGCCTTAACCTACCTGATCTTCCAGTTGCTCAGCACTTTAACTCCCCCTCCCATTCCCATTCTGCCCGTTCTCCATTGTCAGAGTGAGGCCCAGCGCAAATTGGAGGAACATCACCGCATATTTTGCTTGGGTACCTTACACTTCAGCGGTATGAACAGTGACCTGGCCGGATCTCCCAGGAACAATGAAGCTGGAGCTGCCGACTTTGAATGTACCCCCGTTTGTTACGGAGCTGGAGCTCCCGTCTGAGAAGGAATCCCCGTTCCAGCGCAGGTCCGCAGAAACAGCAGGTACAGTAGACTCAGCACCTGGAAACAAAGGGGAAGCCTCCATTGTGTCCGGAAACGTGGCCGACGGGCAGGACTTCAGGTCAGACTGAAGCGCAGGGGACTTCGGCCCCCTCTCCCTACTATCCTACTGGCCAACGTACAGTCCCTTGAAAATATAGTGGAGGACTTAAGGGCAAGGCTGCTTTATCAAAGGGAGCTGAGGGAATGCTCTGTGTTCTGTTTCACAGAGACATGGCTCACCCCCAGCTCCCCAGACTCAGCGGTCCAGCCTGAAGGTTTCTCCATCCACTGTATGGACCGTACACTGGCATCTGGGAAAGGGAGAGGAGGGGGCGTCTGCCTCATGGTCAACTCTGCATGGTGCTCAGACGTGGCAGTCCTGTCCACACCTCGAACATCTGGCGGTGAAGTGTCGTCCCTTCTACCTCCCAAGGGAATTCACCTCCATCATCCTGACCGCGGTCTACATCCCACCCCAGGCAGACGTCCGTCTGCCACTGGAGGAGCTGCACGCCATGGTCAACAAACACCAGACGTCTTACCCTGAGGCGTTCACCACCATAGCCGGGGACTTCAATAAGGCAAACCTAAAGAAATCACTCCCTAACTTCCACCAACATGTCTCCTGCTGCACCAGAGGACCAAACACCCTCGACCACTGCTACACCACCATCAAGAATGCCTATCGCTCTATCCCTCGCCCTCACTTCGGTAAATCCGACCATACCGCGGTGCTGCTTCTTCCTGCCTACAGGCAGCAATTAAAGAGCGCACCCCCAGAGGTGAGGACAGTACAGAGCTGGTCGGGGGGGGGGGGGGGGTAGAGGAACAACTCCAGGACTGTTTGGAGTCTGTAGACTGGGCAATGTTCAAGGAATCGGCAACGGACTTGAACGAATACGCCACAGTCGTTACAGACTTCATTAAGAAGTGTGTGGAGGACTGCATCCCCACCAAAACCTTCCGAGCGTTTCCCAATCAGAAACCTTGGATGAACTTTGAGATCCGCACTCTTCTGAAGTCCAGACACCGGGCATTCATGTCTGATGATACAGTGGCCTACAAGAATTACAGATACGACCTTGGTAAGGCCATCATAAAGGCCAAAAGGGACTTCTGCTCCAAACTGGAGGAAGAGACAGATGTTCGGCGGCTGTGGCAAGGGTGAATGCAATCACCTCCTACAAGGCGAAACCAGGAGGCAGCTCGAATGTCGGTGAAACATCACTCCCTGATGAGCTCAATGCGTTTTACGCACGCTTTGATAGGGAGAACACCGATGTGCCTTCCCGAGCCCCCATTCGCTGTGATGGTATTTCAGTCTCAGTCACAGAGGCCGACGTCAGGAAATCCTTCAGAGGGGTGAACCCTCGAAAAGCGCCTGGACCTGATGGTATACCTGGTCGTGTTTTAAAAACCTGTGCGGACCAACTGGCTGGAGTTTTTACGGACATTTTCAACCTCTCACTTCTGAGGTCTGAGGTTCCTACCTGCTTCAAAAGGGCATCAATTATACCAGTGCCCAAGAAGAGTAAGGTGACGTGCCTCAATGACTATCGACCCGTGGCACTAACGCCTGTGATGATGAAGTGCTTTGAGAGGTTGATCATGACGCAGATCAACTCCTACCTTGACAAAAACCTGGACCCACTGCAGTTCGCTTACCGCCACAACAGATCAACGGTGGATGCGATCTCGCTGGCCCTCCACTCTGCTCTGGACCACTTGGACAACAAAAACTCATATGTCAGGCTGTTATTCATCGGCATTTAATACAATCATCCCCTCCAAGCTGATTACCAAACTCGCAGAACTGGGTCTCTGCGCATCCCTCTGCAATTGGATCCTTGACTTCCTCACTCACAGACCACAGTCTGTTCGTATTGGTGGAAATGTGTCAGACTCGATAACAATTAGCACGGAAGCACCTCAAGGCTGCGTGCTCAGCCCCCTGCTCTACTCACTCTATACTCATGACTGCGTAGCCGGACATAGTGCGAACTCCATCATCAAGTTCGCTGACGACACCACTGTTGTGGGACGTATCACTGATGGGTATGATCAGAGTATAGAAGAGAGATCTAGCAACTGTCCATATGGTGCCAGCACAATAACCTGGCCCTCAACACCAGCAAAACCAAGGAACTGATTGTGGACTTTGGAAGGAGTAGGATGGGGACCCACAGTCCCATTTATATCAACGGGTCGATGGTTGAAAGGGTCAAGACCTTCAAATTCCTGGGCGTGCACATCTCTGAAGATCTTTCCTGGTCCGAGAACACTGATGCCATTATTAAGAAAGCACATCAGCGCCTCTACTTCCTGAGAAGATTACGGAGAGTCGGTTTGTCAAGGAGGACTCTCTCTAACTTCTACAGGTGCACAGTAGAGAGCATGCTGACCGGTTGCATCGTGGCTTGATTCGGCAACTTGAGCGCCCTGGAGAGGAAAAGACTACAAAAAGTAGTAAACACTGCCCAGTCCATCATCGGCTCTGACCTCCCTTCCATCGGGGGGATCTATCACAGTCGCTGCCTCAAAAAGGCTGGCAGTATCATCAAGGACCCACACCATCCTGGCCACACACTCATCTCCCTACTACCTTCAGGTAGAAGGTACAGGAGCCTGAAGACTGCAACGACCAGGTTCAGGAATAGCTACTTCCCCACAGCCATCAGGCTATTAAACCTGGCTCGGACAAAACACTGAACTTTATTAGCCAATACTGTTAGTTGCACTTTATCAGTATATTGATTCATGTGTGTATATATTTATATATAGAATGCCTTGTAGTCAATGCCTACTATGTTCTGTTGTGCTGAAGCAAAGCAAGAATTTCATTGTCTTATCAGGGACACATGACAATAAACTCACTTGACTTCTCTAACTTCAAATAGCCCTTGCCTTCCCTCTCTCTCCATCCCCTCCCCCTTCCCAGTTCTCCCACCAGTCTTACTGTCTCCGACTACATTCTATCTCTGTCCCGCCCACTACCCTGACATCAGTCTGAAGAAGGGTCTCGACCCGAAACGTCACCCATTCCTTCTCTCCAGAATTACTCCAGCATTTTGTGTCAACCTTCAATGGAAGGTTGTGTGATGGTCTGGGCTGCGTCTACAATTCGCTGCAATTTCTTGCGATCTTGGATGCAGCTGTTCCCAAACCAAGCTGTGATGCAACCTGATAAAATATTTTCTATGGTGCATCTGTAGAAGTCCATGAATGTTGTAGGGGACATGCCTAAGCCTTCTAAGGAAGTAGAGGCGTTGGTGCGCTTTCTTAGACGTTGATTCAATATGGGTGGTACAGGAGAAGTTATTGGGGATATTGACTCGTGGGAATTTGAAGTTTTCATCCATCTCCACTTCGGTACCGTCAATGCAAACTGGGGTATGTGTACCACTTTGCTTCCTGAAGTCCATCATTATCTCCTTGACTTGCTGACATTGAAAGAAAGGTTATTGTCTTGACACCAAGACAAGAGGTTCTCGATCTCTTTCCTGTACTATGTCTCATTATTATTTGATATCCGGCCCATAATGTTGGTGTTGTCTGCGAATTTGAAAATTGAATTGGATTTGCACACAGCTGCACAGACGTGGGTGTACAAGGAGTAAAGAAGGGGCTGAGAACACATCCTTGTGGAGCCCCCGCATTGAGGATTATCGTAGAGGATGATTTGTTCCCTATCCTCACTGACTGGGGTCTGTTGGTCAGAAAGTCAAGGATCCAGTTGCAGAGATGAGCGCTGATACTACGTCCCGCAAGTTTGGTGAGTTTGGTGGGATGGGGTGGAGAGTGCTGAGGGGGACATTGGACGGGGAGAGAGGACATTGCCCAATACTGGCAGAGAAATGATGCTGAGGCTAATCATTCACCATCCAGAAGGTGGAATAACTCTGGCTCCGAGTACTTCACTACATTTGCTTCTCCCTTGCCCTACCTCCTCTGGAATGACAGAATGAAGAACAGCACTCTTCATGACAGCTATAAATGAAGCAACCAAGGACTACAATACGCATTTCTTTGAGCATTTAATTGAAAGTATGGCTCATTAATTTAAATTAATCTCACAGTCAATTTGACTCATTGAGTGAACAATTGAGCATGACTATATTTATGGAAGTAATAAGCAGAACCTTCCTTGTGGGTAATAAATAGGTAGACCAGAACCCAGAACCCGATATACTATAACACAAACCCAATTACAACCTAGTCCATAAACCTGAGTTACAATTTCAGGAACTTTACAGACCAACAGGGAACTGCAAATGTTGGATTCTTGAGCCATAAACAAAGTGCTGGAGAAAATCAGCAGGTCAGGCTCCATCAATGAGGGAATTAACAAATGGTGTCCCGCTTGGGACCCTTCTTTAGACTGATTGGAGTAGGAGGAGAAAGCTGGAAAAGAGAAGTGGGGGAAGTGATAGGTAGATACGGGAGGGAGGGATGTGAATGGCAGATGGATGGAGTAACTGATCAATTGTAAAGGTGAAAAGGAGGCAAAAAGGTGTCAGATAAGGAAAGGTGAGATGTAAAACCATAGGTGGGATAAGGGGGAAGGGAATCTGACACTCTTTGTCTCCTTGTGCCTGTAAATCAGGTTAAAATTGCTAATCTTTTATGTCACATTCATGACACACACTTAAGATGTCACACTGATACAAAAACACAATGAGCTTCAGAGCAAATGAAGGAAGTGGCCAAATGAAGGAAGCCGGATCCACAAACAGCAACAATTATCTGGATTCAGTCCATGGACAACGACACAACAGGCTCTGTGCAAAATAAGCCTATCTGGGAACGTTTAACCGGGAAACTACAAACCAGACTATCCATGAACAAGACAACTAGAGATGCAAGTGTACATTTCAAACTACTCTTCACTAACAACATGCATTCTCATTAAGGGGAGAGAGAACAGTGTGAATATTTTATATTTGTAAAAGACACAAACTTAGTTTATATGAATTCCTGGGCAATGCGAGAATGGAAGTTGATTTGACATTCCTGGGATTCCTATGCTTGTGTTAAACAATCAGTCGCCAGGGCAGTAGATGTAACAATTTTAACTTCATGCACCATTACATTAGTATTGTTCATGGTTTTCAGTAAGTAGAGTGCTCTATCATCATTGCTTGAAATGCATCTGAGGGAATATTTGATGATGGTGCGTTATGAAAAATTAAAGAGCATCTAATCATTGATGGACCGCAGTGGGACAGACCCTGTCACGGTGAAGCCAGGCATAATGGGAGCACATTGTGAGAATTTTAATCTGCTGAAGTTGGGAGCAGGTGAAGGATTAGAGTTATCCAAACTGCAATGTTGAAAACTGACTTCAACCTATATTTCACAGCCGTGTTGGCTCTGTGAATACAAACCCCCGAGGAAGGGAATGTTGCCAATTAAAGCACACTTTTGATTTGAGTAATGTTTCTAGAGATTTATCAGCTATCATAACAAATCTATGCTAAGTCTGATAAATCTTAGTGAAAACAAGTTGAGAACAAAGTAACAATTGATAAACTCGAATCAAACTCAAGAAAATATGCCAATATTTTGCATTCACATCCACTTTCTTCATCACCAATGGGAGGTATTTTGGCTGGAAGATTACTTTCTACACTTTATGCGTTTGCTCTGTCATGTCGGGATGAGTCCCCCTGCCAAGAACCAATAAGCCCAACAGAAGCACTCTATAATGATACACAATTATTCATTCGTTCATGTGATCAACTTGTCACTAAACACCTCCAAGACCAAGGAGCTGATTATTGACTTCAGGAGGTCCCATAATGGAGAATACGCCCCAATCTCCATTTACAGGGAAAGTGTGGAGAGAGTGTCCAGCTTTAAGTTTCTGGGCACTCACATTTCAGAGGACCTCACATGGTCCACCAACACCGCTGCGCTGGTCAAGAAGGCACAGCAACGACTGTTCTTCCTGAGGACATTAAAAAAGACTGGTCTGCCCCAACAGCTGCTGACAACGTTCTACCGCTGCACCACAGAGAGCATATTAACATGGCATCTCTGTGTGGTATCTCAGCTGCACGGAGGCGGAGAGGAGAGCTCTTCAGCGCGTCGTCCACAGAGCGCAGAGGATCATTGGGACAGAGCTACCAGCCTTGGAGGGCATCTACCACACACAGTGCCTCAGGAAGGCCGTCAGTATCCATAAGGACTCATCACACCCTTGTAACAGACTGCTTGAACTACTTCCCTCCGGCAGACGTTACAAGGCCTTCTACGCCCGAACCTCCAGACTCAGAAACAGCTTTATTCCAAGAGCTATAGCGGCCCTGAACCGGCCCTGCTGAGTGCTCCCCCCACCCACCCCCCCTGGACAGTCTCCATCGGATGGTCACGTCACTCAGCTTGCTTATTTATTTATCTTACTTTTCTTGTACATCGGTGGAGCTGCATACTAAATCTCGTTGCACTGACGTGCAATGACAATAAAAGATATTATTATTATTATTATTATTATTATAGGAGACACCAACAGAGGGGACAGCCTCAACACGAGGATCTATGGGCAGATCCAACAAAGGGTCTTCCACCTGGAATATTAACTTGTGTTTTAATAGGAACATAAGGAGCAACTTTTTCACAGAGGAAGGTGGGTAAATCGAATGTGCTGCCAGAGGGGGTAGTTGAGGCAGACAATATAACAATGTTAAAAAGATACTTGGACAAGGATATGGATTATAAAGGTTCAGAGGGATGTGGCCAAATGCAGGCAAATGGGTCTAGCTTAGATGGGGCACCTTGGTGGCATGGGCAAGATGGACTGAAGGGTCTGTTTTCATGCTGTGACTATGATTCTATGAACTTGGACTCAGTTCAATCCAAACTCAACCTCTCGGGGTGATTTTTTTTCTGGGCTCATTCCTTTTTGTCTTAGTCAAAAAAATCCAGCAATATTTATTTATCAAGAAATCTATTACAAAATCATAAATTATTAAGTTATCTTTTTTCTGAGTAAATTTGTCTGAAATCTCACTTGAGTTGAGTTTCTGTTTACTCATTAGAATTAGAATTTACTCGCTAGAATTTAGAAGATTGAGGGGGGATCTTATAGAAACTTACAAAATTCTTAAGGGGTTGGACAGGTTAGATGCAGGAAGATTATTCCCGATGTTGGGGAAGTCCAGAACAAGGGGTCACAGTTTAAGGATAAAGGGGAAATCTTTTAGGACTGAGATGAGAAAAACATTTTTTACACAGAAAGTGGTGAATCTCTGGAATTCTCTGCCACAGAAGGTAGTTGAGGCCAGTTCATTGGCTATATTTAAGAGGGAGTTAGATGTGGCCCTTGTGGCTAAAGGGATCAGGGGGTATGGAGAGAAGGCAGGTACGGGATACTGAGTTGGATGATCAGCCATGATCATATTGAATGGCGGTGCAGGCTCGAAGGGCCGAATGGCCTACTCCTGCACCTATTTTCTATGTTTCTATGTTTCTACTCCTTTCAAAAGCTGTGGCTGAAGTTGGGTGTTTTGCATTATCTCTGATTGGTTGACCTATCCCAGCCCAGTCAAGGTTGCCGAGTCTCCAGGTTAAAGACGGGACAATTTCTAATCACTCTTGCTTGTGTCATGATGCAATGACTCCTCTTGACTGCCGGAGTATCAGTATCAGCCGAGGTCAATTGCTCCTCATTGTTAAATTCATTTGCCAGAGTTACATTGGAAGGTAGTTGGGAATGAGACAGGGAGAGAATATCTCAGGAACTGCTGCCAAATGTGTGTCATTGACATTCAGACAAAAGGGAAATATGTAGAAATAGAAATATTAGCAACAATCAAAACATCTTTGCTCAAACCACAGAATAAATCGTTGGAAAGCCAAAGTGGAGTCTCTGATGTAGAGTCAGGATTACGGACAGAAGGTAACGTTATTGAATGGAAGTCAACTTAGTTGAGTGAGTTAGGGCCATCATATTCACACTGTGTGGAAACAGGCCCTTCAACCCAACTTGTCCCATCTAGTACCATCTGCCTACATTTGGCCCATATCCCTCTAAACCTTTCCCATCTGTGTACATGTACAAAAGTCTTTTAGATGTTGTTATGTCATCAGCAGGAAGTCAGTCATGTAGAGAGCTGGGGACAATGACAGGTCTTGTAGCAGTTTGGGTCATGAGTAGGAAGTTAAGGTCATTCACGAATTACGGCCGCTGATAGTGGGTTCAATTATATATTATTGTCACGTCTACCTAAGTATCGTGAAATTATTTTTTTCATAGTTCAGTGGCAATCCTGCTATATATTCGGCACAATCATACTAAGTATAAGACAAAGAAGCTGTGCTCAATGTTGGTGGTGTGGTCTGTGATAGAGGTGTGGACATGATGGCTGGAGAACAGAGCCATGGTAAAGAGGTACAATTCCCGAGATAAGAACTTACGGTCACTTGCAGAAACTCAGAACACGTGGCGCTGGGCAACGGTAGATAATTGGTGTTGATGGTGCAATAGTAGACTTGCTTACAGAACCCAGCTCACTTGATTTTGGCATTATACCTGCAATAAGCATATCTGCTCTGTTTTAAACCAGAAGCTTCAGATCAACACTGTTTACAATTCTATGGGCAGCTATGTTCAATTGCAGTGCAAATGTAAAATTAATTGTTATTCTTTAGAAAGTCTATAATGTGGTTACTTTGGTGCAACTTGAATCTACTTTAACTTCACTTTGAATCTGTATATTTAATTTTGAGAGTAATAGAGGTTTACAGCATGGAAAATGCCCTTCGACCCACAGAGTCCACACCGACCATTAAGTAGCCCGTTACATGAATCCCATTCTATTCTCCACACTTTTACAGTGTTTACCGATTAACTTACTAAACCACGTAACTTTCCTTTGTGGGAGGAAACCCAGAGGAACCTCAGATGGTTCCTCTGGGTCATGGGTTGAAAGTGCAAACTCCACACAGACAGCAACAGTGTCAGGATTCAACTGAGTTGTTGGAACTGTGAATCATTTTGAAAAGGAGAAATCCTGATTAGTCAAGAGTCAGTTCATTTCATTCTGAAATTATGATCCAGGTGCAGCAGAGCAAAACAGAGAGGCCAGCTTTAGAAAACAAGATTGCAAAGGCTGGACCTCTCAGCAGCTCAAGCTGTGGAAAGTGCAATTAGCTCTCGGTGAGATAACCGAGGGTTATGTATGAGCATTTGAGCTGAAAATTGGCTCCAAATATTTACGTGAGGTTCCTGCAAATTGCCTAATTCCTGGTGATAAAATACTGCTCAGTGCAGCAACAGTATGGCATTGGATGGCCAAGTGCATTACGAATGAGTGTATATTAAAATATGCAAATATATGTTTCAAATGGGCCTCTCTCCAGCAGGGTATAACTTACAGAGTTTCATCTCTGTGAACAGTGCCGTTCCAGCTTGGGAATTATCAAGGTAAAAGCAATTATGCATCTGGATTCTATATTAGTGAAGACCCTGTAATCGTTTCTAAGAGTGTGAAATGTGTAAAAGACAGAAGTTAGTTTGACATAATTATCAAGGATCAGGATTCCCCAAAATATTTTATAGTCAATTAAATGCCAAATATACACTGTGGTCAGGTAACGTCAGTGGAAAGTGGAAAGAGTTACTGTCACTGATAGCTTCCAGTCACTGGCCTTACATCAGAATCTAATCGTTTATTTTGAGAAACAAGGGATTGCAGATGCTGTAAAATCTGGAGCAGAAAAGCACTGCTGGAGTAGCTGAGCAAACTGGGAAAGAGAGATCAGCCAATACCCACCCACTCCCTCCCTCCCCAGCCCGCAATATCCCCCTCCCCACCTCGTACCCCTCCCCTCCCCTCATACACTCTTCCCCCAATATCCCTCCCCTCCTTCTCATACCCACTCCCCCCCAATATCCCCCACCCCTCCCTCTCATACCCCTCCCCTCCCCTTGTACCCCTCCCTCCCCCACCTCGTACCATCTCCTTCCCTGTACCCCCACCCCTCGCTCTCGTACCCCTCCCCCCCAATATCCCCTTCCCTGCCCCCTTCCCCGACCCCCAGCTTTTGTGTTCGATTCTTTTGAAGTTGTTGCAGTTATGTAGATAAGAATGACAATTCAACTATTGCTCCACAGTGCAGCTGTAAGATAACGAGCAACAATCTCCAGGGGTTTGTTAGTCAGGGACAACGATGTTGGGAAAAACACCAGGAAGACACATTACAGCTTTCCAAATGGCATTGTGATATTGTTCTGGTTCCACCTCTAGTCACAATGCAGTAATTTATCAAGCTGTCTGCAATAAATCTGTCAAATCAGATATAAGAAAAATACCAATGGCACTGTTGCACCAACCAGCTCCCTAACACCCTTTTTGAAGGGGATTACTCTCTGAACCGGTTTGGACACAAGTTAGTTGCCACATAATAGACAATAGACAATAGGTGCAGGAGTAGGCCATTCGGCTAACCCCTCATTCGGCTAAATGGCTTACCCTTTATTCTTAAACTGTGGCCCCTAGTTCTGGACTCCCCCAACATGTTTCCTGCCTCTAACGTGTCCAAACCCTTAACAATCTTATATGTTTCAATAAGATCCCCTCTCACCCTTCTAAACTCCATAGTATACAAGCCCAGCCGCTCCATTCTCTCAGCATATGACAGTTCCGCCATCCCGGGAATTAACCTTATAAACCTACGCTGCACTCCCTCAATAGCAGGAATGTCCTTCCTCAAATTAGGGGACCAAAACTGCATACAATACTCCAGGTGTGGTCTCACTAGGGCCCTGTACAACTGCAGAAGGACCTCTTTGCTCCTATACTCAACTTCTCTTGTTATGAAGGCCAACTTGCCATTCGCTTTCTTCACTGCCTGCTGTACCTGCATGCTTACTTTCATTGACTGATGAACAAAGACCCCCAGATCCCGTTGCACTTCCCCTTTTCCCAACTTGACATCATTTAGATTACCTAATCTGCCTTCCTGTTTTTGCTACCAAAGTGGATAAGTGCTGGAGTAACTCAGCGGGTCAGCCAGCATGTCTGGAGAACATGGATAGGTGACGTTTCACAGAGTGCTGGAGTAACTCAGCGGGTCAGGCAGCATCTCTGGAGAGAAGGAATAGGTGACGTTTTGGGTCGAGACTCATTGTAGAATAGTCATAAAAGCCTAAAATAATCCACAGATGAATTGAGCTTGATCATGGAAAGATTTATACCAAAACCTTGATGCTTGGAAATATGTTTACAAAGATGTGCTATCCTTATTAATTATTATAGGGAGCAGGAGAAACAGCATTCATCCCTTTTGTCAGCAATACTCTTTCTAGGCAGCCCACTTATATCTCCTCTTTGCCTGTCCTTTCTCCCCACCTATGTACCTCAGTCATAGAGTCACACAGAGTGGAAACAAGCCCTTCAGCCCAACTTGCCCCTGCCAACCAACATGCCCCATCTACACGTCCCACTTGTAAACCTATCCTATCCATGTACCTGTGCAAATATCTTTTTTAAATGATGATAGTACCTGCCTCTACAAGCTCTACCAACAGCTCATTTCATACACCCACCATATTTTGTGTAAAAAAGTTACCCCTCAGGTTCCTATTAAATCTTTCCCCCTTCTCCTTAAACATGTCCTCTGATTCTCAATTCCCCTACTCTAGGCAAAAGGCTGTGCATTTTCCCGATCTATTCTTCATGATCTTGTACACCTCTAAGATCATCCCTCATCCTCCTATGCTCCAAGAAATAGAGTCCCAGCCTGCTCAACCTCTCCCTATATCTCAGCCCCTCGAGTCCTGGCAACATCCTTGTAAATCTTCTCTGCACCCTTTTCAGCTTGACAATAGCTTTCCTGTAGCACGGTGACCAAAACTGAACATAATAGTGAAAATCAGTCAAGCAAGCGTAGGTGAGAGAGTGAGGAATATCATGGATTGATACTGACTAGCACTTGAGGTCCCACACTGGGACACCTACTAGTGACCAGGAGGGAACCGGATTATCTTTACTCTGCACCCGTCGAGACTGAGGGATGGAGACAGCAGAAACCCATCACAACACATCAACAAGTTTGGTGAAATTTAGAACCCGCGTGAAATGACGTGGAAGGTGCAAGTTGATCATGGATGAAGACTGTTCACTCAACTTGTGATGCAGGAAAACAACCTGCATGGGTTTTTCAATGAAAGGACAGTGAATCTTTACGATATATGAAGATTAGCGGAGCCTTTCAGAACTTGTCAACCCAGACCATTTATTCAATTTCTTATATTAGTGCCATTAAGAAAATTGTAGTTGTCAGCAGGGCGCACGTCAGTTCAGAATTAAGGCAGCAAAGCCTTTCTCTCTGCTGGAAAGCACAGGCATCATGTCAAAACTATTTTTGTAACAAACAGTTAAATGGCTTGGGATGGGGAGGGGATTGAATTGATGAACATTGCCTTGCCTTAAGTGTTATTCAGTCTGAATCTCTTTTTGTGAGTTGGGTTGGTGGTAGATGTCAACAGCAAGAATCGGACAACAGAATTATGTGTTTTGGATCTAACATTTGTGAGTTGTATCAGACATTTCACATGTATTCCCGATCAAAGTCATTCCACCTGTCAGACAAGAGCCAATTATTCTGATTCTTTCAAATAGTTTTTGCTACCAAAGAAATGTCTGCTTTATTATGCAAATAAGTTAAAAATGGCAACATAAAAATACCGAGAATGACTAACCATCTGAAAAATTATGGAAATAAATCAGAGGAAATAAATGCCTGATTATTGTCATAAAATGGTGCCAGTCAGAGCAAAATTGGAAATCAAATAGCTGAAAAAATGTCTTCACAAATTTTCCATTCAGGCTATTTCCCAATTCAAATAGATTGCAGAGAGTTTGTACAACATGCAACAAAGGGCAATATAGTGCAAGAAGAGGCCCTTCAGCCCACAATGTCAGTGTTGATAATGAGGCCAAGACTATCCCTTCTCTACATCCTCCCATTGGGCCCTGCGTTCCCCAGTATTGGCAGAGAGGCCATGAGAATCCAATGAGCTGCCCTCTGGATGGAGCCAAGGCCCGACAAAGGAGCAACAGCTGTGAGCAATGAGCTGGAATTGGAGCAACTCAGCCACAGCTCGTCAGCTCCACTCTTATGAATCTTGGGATGTTTGGCCACGAGGAAGCAAGGCAGGGAGGAAAGTGGAAGACCCCTCACTAATGCCATCTCTTTCCACAGGCCTGGAGGAAGCCTGAGACCTACAGCAACTCCTGCTGATGAGAGTGTCCAAGATAGCCAACTCCTCCTCACTGACGACGAGGGACTGAGTCCCCCCATGGACCCGGACCTTCTCGCCATTCAAAATGAACCATGTTACTGACATTACCCTACTACCAGTGTCGGTGCAGTCATGGTCACCCTGGCACTTCCCCAACGCCACACTGCACATAACCCATATCCCTCCATATCCCATATCCCTCCATTCCCTGCATATCCACGTGTCTATCCAAAAGTCTATTAAATGCCAATAACATATCTGCTTAAAAAACATTTCCCCAGCAGTGCATTTATGATCATCTTTCAGACCCCAACTTGCAACGGATAATAATACCATCCATACAACAAAAGCTCTCCATGGTTCATTTTCTTTGACAGCAAGTCCGAATGAATAGTCTCCAATTTCCACTGCCTCCAGTTTTCCTTCCGTCAGAGGCCATTCAGAAATGTCTTCTATGTTAAAATTAGCAGGTAAAACTCTGAAACCCCTAATCTATCCATTTTAATGGTTGAAAACATTGGCTGTGTCTTTCGTTCCCAAGGTTCTATATTTTGGAATTCACCCTCAACTCTAAGAAACTCTTGAAAACTTAGCTCTTTAACCAATCTCTGTTCATTTACCTTAATGTCACCATGTGGCTTGATATCAAATTTGCTTCCATATTTTGACTGTGAACATGTTGGTGCAATTTCTATGTAAATGGTGCACAAGGTTTTATTTTTTCTCTTATTTAGATGCAGAGAATTATACAGAATGGAAACAGGCCCTTCAGCCCAACTTGTCAATGCTAGCCATGATGCCTATCAAAGCTAATCCTTTTTCATGCATTTGACCTATATCCTTCTAAACCTTCCTTATAAAGCACCTGCCCAAATATTGTAATTGCACTAATTTTGACAAAGAGCAATCCAACCAGGACCTCAACAGTGGAACACGCAGAGGATGATGGCTGACCTTAGTGGAGCGTCACAACGGCTGGGAAGGCAGATAAAGACTGCAGCAGAAAAGGGTCTCCAGTCGTCTTGGACTCCAAGCCACTGGATCCTAACCCAGATCTGTCAAGGACCGTGTGGTGGCTGTCTGTGCACCAGTCTCCCCACGTTAAACAAAGTCACGCACAGGCGTCCTCCATATAGGGAATAGCACCCTGGAGACACCCATGGTCAGCCATGACTGAGGGGGGCCTAAGAGTGGGGGTAAGAGACTAATTTTGACCACATCCTCTGCCAGCTCATATCATAAACCCACCCTTTGTGTGAACAACTTGCCTCTTACATCCTCTAAATCCTATTTGCAGGTTTCATTCATTACAAACATTACCAGATCTTGGTGTTCAGATTTAAGACAAACTGCGAGCAATGTGAAGAGGTCCCCTTTCCGCTGACTGGTTAGCATGCAACAAAAGCTTTTCATGGTACACGTGAGAATAAACTATACTCAACTAAACTGAATTAAACACAACTTACAATTCGCAAGTCCGTGTAGTTAAAACTGGGCAAAATAAAAAGCTGACCAGACTTCAGGTTCCAGATTGTTGAGGTTTAGATGGTTACATCTAGTCCCCTCATCCCACATTTCTACTTTCTGCATCATCTCTCTGCCAAAGTCAAAGATGGTATTTCAACCCAACCGTACCTTTCACGGAGCTAACAGGATGCACAGGTGGCTTTAAGCTCACATGGTGGTGTGTCATGACAGGTTGTGAGAAACATTCACACCCACCAGGTGAGTGTACACTCAGTAAGATGAGTTAGATTTACCCGCAATGTCCTACTCTAATGTGCCATTACTCAGGATAGCTTTTCTTCTTTTTCCCCCATGCTTCAACAAAACCAAACACTTTGCCCTCTAATCACGTTCTTGACACCGACTCCAAGACTTTGCCCTCCGGGTGCAGTCACAGATAAGCCTAGCATGCGTTTATGGTTCAAGTAGCCGATCAAACAACAATGGAAACTCCAGATATACACAAAACACTGGAGTAGCATCTTCGAAAAGGAATATGTGATGTTTCTGGTCGAGACCCTTCTTCAGGCAGAAGAAGGAGTCTGACAAAAGGGTCTCGACCCGAAAAGTCACCTATTCCTTTTCTCCAGAGATGCTGCCTGACCCGCTGAGTTACTCCAGCACTCTGTGAAACGTCACCTATCCATGTTCTCCACAGATGCTGCCTGACCCGCTGAGTTACTCCAGCACTCTGTGAAACGTCACCTATCCATGTTCTCCAGTAATGCTGCCTGTCCCACTGAGTTACTCCAGCTTTTGTGTCTATCTTCAGTTTAAACCAGTATCTGCAGTTCCTTGCTACACAATGGAAACTCTAGAGCTCTACTTTCTGAGTTCACTTCACCTTTAGCATAGAAGGTTATTGGCTGCAACCTTCCCTCCATTGATGAACTGTACACTGCAAGGGCCAGGAAGCAAGCGGGCAAGATCATCTCTGACCCCTCTCACCCTGGCCACAAACTCTTTGAATCACTTCCCTCTGGAAGGCGACTCCGGACTGTCAAAGCCTGCCACAGCCAGACATAAAAACAGTTTTTATCCACGAGCAGTTGCTCTACTCAACAGCCAAAAATCTGTAGCCTCCCTTTGATCTGGTATTTTTTTGGTTCACATGCTTGATCAATGGTGTTTTATCATTAATGTTTTATCATTATTAATGTTTAGTGTTTTCTGAGTCATTCGTAACTGTCACTGTGTCATGTTGTTACTTGTGGGCGGAGCACCAAGGCAAATTCCTTGTATGTGAATACTTGGCCAATAAACTTACTTACTTACAGAGCATCATGCTTGCTCACTCTTATTACAAACAGCTTCAAGAAGGCAACAATTTAACTGGCCACCAGAGGGCAGAACATACCTTGTAGTTTCTCCTGGATTCCAACAGAGAATGAATAGTTGTCAGTGAATGCTTTAGGAATCATTAACGTGGTTAAGAGAGGTTTGTCCCAGAGTAGCTTCTACATTTCGATATTTACGTAATATAATTAAAATCCAATTTTTCAGAAGACATAAGACAGCTAAGTATTAAGGGTAAGAAATAAAAGCAAGAGGTCACCCTTCCCCCTGCTCCCTCTGCACAAGAACAGCAGCCCCGGTTGTGCCCCAGAAATACAAACTACGCAAGCAGTGCCTCAATTCTGCCCGCCTATCTCAACATCATCTTCATCCAAATATGATCACCTTTTATTCTTCGAACGATTATAACATTATCATTCTCCAGTCTCCTGGAGCTTGTGTTTGCAATGGAGTCACCCCGTCACAGAAACAGACCTTTCGGCCCATCATGTCCATGCACTAATCAAGCACCAATCTATATTCATCCCAGTTCCCAGCACGTGGACGATAGCCTTCACTCGTTTATCCATCAGTGCACATTGCAGATTCCTGATTCATTATCAATTCAACAATTTCAGGTAACTCACTTTTTGTGTCTGTATTAGGATGGACCAGTCATTATTCATCTGTACATTTCATCCAGTTTTTCTCCCTCCACTTACACTGCCTGGTCCACTCTGCATCTCACAGTTTTTAATTGTTCCTTTGACATTTTCTCTCCGTCATTAACCAATCAACGAGATTGCTCCATTAAACTGGTAATCACGACAGCATGAAATCACGAACCACCAGACTTCACACACTCCTCTCCAGCCTCCCCAGCCTCTCTGCTGCTCAAAACAAACTTGTTTTCTTCCTTTTCCAATTTTGACAGTGGGCCTTCAACACAAAACTAACTTTGTTTCTCTTTCCACAGATGCTGCCTGACCTGATGAGTTTTGCCTGTATTTTCTACATTTAGTCCAGATTTCCATTATCTGTAGTTTTATGATTTTCATCTGATCATTTCCCTCAAGTCACGGAACTGAAGGAGCAAGGCCAATTGCCGAGGGCTGAAGCCCATAGAGTGTAACAGCCAACACCAGCAGTCATTAGCAATGGACCCTGAACACCTCCGAGTCATGCTATACCGATACTCGGGGAATGCCAGGTGCAACACTAAGTGTTGCTTTATTATTGCCGTGTCTTCTCCAACGTGATAAGAAACTTTGTTTCACGTGCTATCTAGGCAAATCTTACTATACACAAGTATTTGTGTTACAGAGATTCAGTTCAAAGAATTTGCAAGGACAGTAAAGAGGGAGATAGGGAATTCAATCTCAGCAGATCCATTCTGTCTGATGATAGCGGTGAAGAAGCGGTTTGTGAATGAGCTTTCATGAATTTCTATCTACTGCCAGATGGGAGAGTGGAGATGCGAGAATGACCAGTGTGAGCGGTCCTTGATTATGTTGGCTGCATTCCCAAAACAGCGTGAAATACAGATGGAGCTGATGGTTGGGGAAAGGCTGGTTTGGATGTTGGACTGGACTGTGTTCATAGCTCTCGGCAATTTCCTGTGCAGAGCAAGTTGCCGTACCAAGCTGTGATCATCAGGATTGGTTGTTTTCTACGGTGCGTCCGTCGAAATTGGGAAGAATAATGTAAATGGCAAAATCTTCCTCACTTGATTCGAGATCCATGGTTCATTGTGTGAGATCAGGAATGTGGGTGTTCAAAGAGACACATGAAGAATTGAAGTAACCATTGAGAAGAAATATTTTTCATTTCTGCTGGGTTTTTATAATTTTAAAATGCAGAGTATTTAAAGAGCCAACTATTTGTGTGAGAAAATGATGAAAATTCAACAGCAACAAGCAATCATGATTACACCGTCCAGCATAACTACGTCAAGAATTATCAATGTATCATTTATTGATAGATAGTAAATGGTGCAGCAACGTTGATACCTTACCCTGGCACCTGCTCATAAAGCTGAGACTAATAAACCGCTGTACCAAATAACCACAGATATGAGGTGTACATTCAGATTCCAAAGTCGAATATCAATGAGATGATCAAAGTCTCCCAGCACCTAAGCCAAGCAGATCAGGAAAGACCCATTAAATTAGCTCGAGGCAG
This sequence comes from Malacoraja senta, assembly GCA_038087875.1. Classification (NCBI taxonomy): domain Eukaryota; kingdom Metazoa; phylum Chordata; class Chondrichthyes; order Rajiformes; family Rajidae; genus Malacoraja; species Malacoraja senta. The sequence goes on along the minus strand of JAXLNO010000046.1, from coordinate 68,365 downwards.
AAAATATTTAAACGATAAGACTAAAGGTTCCCATTATTGATCCCAATCTTGTGATTCTCATAGAAATCCCAATCTTCCAATCTACCTTGTTGCATCCTTGCACTTTATTTGCTATCTGTAACACTGTAACACTTTATTTTCTATTTGTAACACAATATTTTGCACTCTGGTTATTTTATATTTTGCATTCCCTGGTGCACACATCTATGTCTGGATGGCACATGAATCAAATGCTTTTCACTATATCTCAGCACATGTGACAGCAATAAAATAATACCAAATCTTAGTGCAAGACAAAACCATCTCAAAGGGTCAATAAATTATCGTGAAAACCTTCACTGGAACCTTTGGCAGCAGTGCTGCATAGTAGAACTGTAGCCCGAGGAAAGTAGTGACTCAGGATCAATCCTGACCTCAGGTGCTGTCTGTGTGGAGTTTGCCCGCTCTACCTGTGACCATCTGTGCTTCCTCCACGTGCTGCAGGTTTTCTCCCATATCCCAAACACGGAAAGTTAATGGACTCATTGTGCAGGTAAATTGCCACTGGAGTGTACATGAATAGTAGAATCCTGGAGGTATTGCAGGAGAAGTTAAAAATGGGATGAATGTAGGAAGAGAGTAATTGTGAGGCTGATAGTTGGGATGTGGAGGACTGAAGGACCTGTTTCTGTGCTGCATCTCTCCAGGACTCTATAGAATGCAGTGTAGTCGTACTTGTGAGAAACATGACAACCAACATCCACAAACACCAGATCATTAGTTTTAAAGTTGTTGACTGAGGTACATTGGTCGTACATCTGGATAAATCCAAAGCCATTTGAAATAGAATCAAAAAGTACCTTGCACTCATGTGAGAGACTTCCTTGACCTCACGGCATATCTGCTGTTCCAATATCAGCCCGGTTCATGCACTGGAATCTCTAAAGAGATATAGACCCTCAACAATGCTGCAAAGAGACAAGAGCCACAGCTGACATGAGAACAGGTTAGGACACAAAGTGCTCGTGGACATCAGCGAGCCCAGGCTTAGACTCACGTTCAGTCCACCAAGTCTCCTGGATCTCCTGGTATCACATTAACTCCCATTCCCACACTGACCTTTATGTCCTGGGCCACCTACATTGCCAGAGTGAGACCACACGCAAACTGGAGGAACAGTGCCTGGAATTCCTTATGGGCTGCTTACAACCCAACGGTATGAACTCTGAATTCTCCAATTTAAAAAACCCTCCCCCCTTCCAGCCTTCTCCCACCATGATCAGTCTGAAGAAGAGTCTTGACCTGAAACGTCACCTATCCATTTTCTCCGCAGATGCTGTCTGACCCGCTGAGTTGCTCCAGCACTCTGTGTCCTTTTGTTTATTAATCAACATCTACAGTATTTTGTTTCTACAAGGGAAGAGGTTATTTAGTTTCTGAAATGTCTGTTTGAGGCTGACACTGCTTCTGCTTCCAGCTCGATCTCATCCATCGTAAGAGGCCTGGTCACAAATGGTCTATGTTACAGGGGAACGTAGGCTGTTATCCCATGAGCAGATATGACCAGGCACCACTGAGAAACCTGTAAAGTAGGTCCTTCATGACTCACTTTCATTCAACTAATTCCACTCCACCCACTTCCCCTCCCCCTATCACAAGGCACCAATACTCTCATCTCCTGCCCAATCTCACCACCACATAGTTGTCAAAGTGCCAACTCCAGCTGTCCCTTACCCCACTGACTCCAATCCTGCAACATTGGCCAAGCAGCCTCTTCCTGTGAAGCACTATTCTAATTCTGTATTTAGTACCTAAGCATCATCAGTATATTTCAGATCAGATTCCCAATTAAACCCAAGGGAATCTTGAGGAGACAGATGGACAAGAACGAAACATTTCATGAGGCAAGAGGTCAATGCTGCTCATTTCCAATTGTCTAGCTGCGGTTAGATGGCTCGGCACGGCCCTGGATCACAAATTACACAGTGCAGCAACTCCAGATGGCAGTTCCTCTGTCCTGGGCCAGAGAGCATCTGTTATAATGGAGAAATGTAAGAAAACGTGGCTTTCTGAGACTGCATGTTTTGGAAAGTTGCAATTTCTGAATGGCTAATTATAAATGAGCACTTAAGGGCCTGTCCCACTTGGTCGTCATTTACACAACAGGCCGGTAGTGACTGACGCGCGACATCATGCGTCCGCACAGCCGTCTGGAGCGCGTGACGTCATTTGAAGATAGACACAAAATGTAGGAGTAACTCAGCAGGACCGGCAGCATTGCTGGAGAGAAGGAATGAATGATGTTTCGGGTCGAGACTCTTCTTCACTCTGAAGAAGGGTCTCGACCCGAAACGTCACCCATTGCATCTCTCCGGAGATGCTGCCTGTCCCACTGAGTTACTCCTGCATTTTGTGTCAATCTCCAATCGTCTTGGCCCCGCTCTGGGAGTAGGAGTGGGGGCGGATCCGGATCCGCAACGGCCGTAAGCCCCAGGCCGAGCTCGGCGATCGTTTGCCTGCTTCTGCTGCTGTTGGAGGTGAGACGTTGCGCCGCGCCAGGGTGTCCCATTTGGCTGTCATTTACACGACAAGCTGGTGGTGCGCGAAGATTTTGTGCAGAACGAAATCCTGGAGCGCTGCGCAATACCGCGCGCACCTCCACACTCCTCCACGTCACTCCATGCGCCCGTCCCGCGCTACCCACACGCTACCAGGTCGCGTAAATGGCGCGCAAATGACGGCCAAGTGAGACAGGCCCTTTAATGACTGAAAAAATAAACCTCTCATTCATCATTTAAAGAAAAAGTCGCCCCTCAGGAAATGGAAGGAAACTAAATGTACATGCACATGACTCGATGACAAACAGCTCAGGGTCTAGTCCAGGCACTCACTCATAACCAAGTACGTTGTTGTCATTTCTGTTTGATTGTTGCAGGAGTTGACCTGTGAATCTGAGGCCACCAGTAATCAAAGTGCTCAGAGTAACTCGCGCAGAAACTGTTTTCTGGACACTGTCAATTTCAAAGTCCTTTTAGTGCCAGACAGACAGAGGCAGGGTGGAGGTCCAGTTGGTTGCTGCCCATGGATTTAACGTCCACATATCTTTCCAGAGTCCTTGCATCATCCTCAAGGCCCACTGGGCCTCCTGATCACATCAACTCTTGCACTCTGACACCCAGCAGCATCACCCCTCCATCCTGGCCCCACCGTACAACCCCCACTTCTCCCCATGTTAAACAGGAATAGTGACTCAGCAGGAGTTAAAACATTGCGCAAATGTGAAGGATTTTACAGAGATAATATCTTCTCACATGCCATATGAATGATCACTGAAGCAATTATCATTGGTGGACTTTAGACCATTGCACAGTGTTTTCTGATACGAATCTTGTTGGTATTTGCTATCTTCTAGTTCCACTGAGGTGACACAAAACCTCTGGTGATCATTACACCATGATGAAACCTCTGGGAGGGGTCAGGACAAAGGTCCACATGGCGTATTCACAGGTAAAGGCATCAGTGGGTCATCTGTATCATGATATCACCTAGCTCCTTCAACTGCTGTTTGTGTGGAGATCAGTATCAGCAGCACCATCTTCAGTATTCATGGAATACTGAGCCAGGTGAAACTTTTGAGGATGACTAAAGAGATCTATGAGGTAGGGCGGGGGAAGATGTCTACATGGATCTTAGTGAGGCATTTGATAACGTCCCTCATGGTAGGCTGCTGCAGAAGATTAAGATGTATGGGATTCACAATGACCTTTGGTTCGGGACCCTTCTTCATAACTTCATAAGTCATAGGAGCAGAATTAGGCCATTTGGCCCATTGTCTACTTCCTCATTCAATCGTTCCATCTCAACTCCATTCTCCTGCCATAACCCCTGACACCCGTACTAATCAAGGGTCTATCAATCTCCACTTTAAAAAACCCCAATGACTTGGCCTGTCTGTGGCAATGAATTCCACAGATTCACCACCCTCTGACTAAAGAAATGCCTCCTCATCTCCTTTCTAATGGTACATCCTTTTATTCTAAGGCTTCACCCTCTGGTCCTAGAATCTCCCACTAGTGGAAACATCCTCTCCATACCCACTCTATCCAGGCCTTTCACTATTCGGTAAGTTACAATGAGGACCCCCTCATCAGTGTTTCCACTTTGAAGGAGATTACCCGAAATTCTGGAAATTCTGGTTGTCTTCGGGTAATTTTAGGGAAATGGAATAATTTCGTGAAATTTCCGCATCTGGCCCGCGAAGGGGTGTAAAGGTGATACCACACAGCACTGCCGGTTTGGAGCTCAAAGGTTTAAACAGAGCCCTGTCAGTTTAACGCGTGGGAAATTAAACAAAGAGCTGTCGGCTGCAGCGCTATGGGTCACAGCCTGTTCGGGAAAATTCTCGTATATCAATGAGTCTTTGGAATTCTCTTTCGCAGTGGAAGTTGAGCCTTTGATTATTTTGCAGGCAGTGGTAGAATTCTGGATAAGAATAATGGTGAAAAGTTACCAGTGGGATTGCAGTTACATTGGGATTGGCCTTGATCTTACAGAACAGTGGGTGAGCTCAAGGGGCAGAGAGGGAGGGGTGGAGAGAGGGAGAAGGAGGGAGGGAGAGAGGGAGGAGGGAGGGAGAGAGGGAGGAGGGAGGGAGAGAGGGGGAGAGAGGGAGGGGGAGCGAGAGAGGGAGGGAGGGAGAGAAGAAAGGAAGGGGAGAGAGGGATGGAGCAAGAGAGAGAGGGGAAGGAATGAAGGTGTGGGGGCAGGGGAGAAGGGGGAGAAGGGGTGGGGGAGGAGGTGGTGGAATCTTTCTGACAAACTACAATCCATCTGTTAAATGTTCATGGGCTGCCTCAAAGAGCAAATGTAGCAGATGTGATGATCTTCAGCACCCTGTCTGTCCTGGGCTTCCACCTACCAGGATCCATCTGTACAATGGCTGATCCAGCTGTGGCAGGTTCACGAGGGAATGCATGGAGTGATGGACTATGTGCTTCACAACACTTACCTTCATTGGTTCATGAGACCCTTCATCCCACAGCTGACTGGAGAACAGATGCCTCAGGACTCATCATCCCACAAATAAGTGAAGATTGGAAATCTGTGTCAATGTAGAAGCAACCAGCAATTGGAAATGAAAACCCAATCTTGCAAAGATAAAAAATGTACTTTGCTTCTACTACGTAACTAGATTAATGCCGCGTACGCAACAAGATGGCAAGTTCTTCGAGTGTTCCAGTAATAAGTGTGCTTTCCTAGGGAATTGGTGTTTAGTCTTTATTCAATTCTACTTGGCTGTCTATGTAAACAAGACTTGCTATTGTAAATATGAACTCCAACACCTTCTAGGTCAGTATGTTTGTTCCGCAGCACTTCAGAAATTGCCTTGCCATGTCATAATCTATTTCAGACTTCCAATTTGATTTAACATCCCTGGGATGGGCAGTTTCTATCAGTCTAATGCTGCCAATAATATATTAAGCACTTCAGTTTTCTTTGCTATGAAATGAGTGAAATGACATTAATATTAGGCTCATTTCTAACCTATGTTGTATCCTTATTAACTGTCTTTAGTCCCTGATTCAGATGTGGCTTCAAATTTTACCCAGTTCCTTAAGTCATTGCCAGTTTAATGTGGAGCATGTGGCCTGCAATGGGACATGAGGCAAGATTCAAAGATTCAAGATTGACTTTGGTCTTGACCCTCTGCCTCACCTTGTTTTGGGTGCTGGTTTAGATCTATTATTAGACTCCATGTATCACCCCAGCATAACATTGTCCATGTATCACCCCAGCACTAGCATTGTCCATTCACCCCAACACTAGCATTGTCCATTCACCCCAGCATAACATTGTCCATGTATCACCCCAGCACTAGCATTGTCCATGTATCACCCCAGCATAACATTGTCCATGTATCACCCCAGCATAACATTGTCCATGTATCACCCCAGCAGAGCATTGTCCATGTATCACCCCAGCAGAGCATTGTCCATGTATCACCCCAGCATAACATTGTCCATGTATCACCCCAACACTAGCATTGTCCATTCACCCCAACACTAGCATTGTCCATGTATCACCCCAGCATAACATTGTCCATGTATCACCCCAGCAGAGCATTGTCCATGTATCACCCCAGCATAACATTGTCCATTCACCCCAGCTGGCTGCTCATTCTGAGCCACACTTAACTTGCTCAATGTTCCACTTAAAGTGAACCTGTTCTTGTTGCACTAGTACATGATGCCTTCTTTGTAATATTTGTCATGCCCAGTTCACTCCTAAAATCCAGTTTCAAATGTATTTGGTTATTGACAACTATTCTACCTGCTGTCCGTTATTTCCCTATTAAAACCTGTCCATTTTTTATTGGGCTACTTTTGAAAACCTGTCTTCCAATGAAGACAATCTTATTTGTCCAACACCTCAGACAGAAGCCCCTCATTAATCTCATGGAAGATTCATGTATTCCCTTCTAAAAGTCTCCGTTTTACCAACAGTCAGAATTGTTCAAGCCTAGAAGTGCTGCTTCTTCTGTAATTGAGATTCTAGCACATTTCTTCATGTCATGAATGGAATCTTTGACCACGTTATCTGATAGGAATAATGTTAATGGGCAACTTGGTCACCATTTAATTGGCCCATTTACAATTTTATTGACATATAAATGCATTTCAAAGTACATACTATAAATACAAGCCATGCTTCTGCCTATTTCACCACCTGATTTAGTTTAGAGATATAGTGTGGAAACAGACCCCACAGAGTCGTTGGTGACCAGCAATCACCCATACACTAGTTCTATCCTAGACACTAGGATCAATTTACAGAAGCCAATTACCCTACAAACCTGCACATCTTTGTTAAAACAATCCTTGAGCAATCTTAACTAGGTCTTATCATCTGCAAACTGAATTCTGTTCACTACACACAAGTCTAGACACCTTAGAAAATTAAGGAGTAATTAAATAAAAATCGATTGTTAAGCAATCTGCTGTTAAGTTCCCAATCTATAAAGGATCTGGAGATGCAAACTGCAGGCGCTACAAACTTGAATCTTCACACTGAATCGTCCTAACCTGAATATCAATTGTTAATTGCCTCCACAACTGCCACCTGACCTGTCTTGTGGATCTGCCCACTGTCACTATTAGTGGGTGGTTAGAATGGCCAATGGGAGCCATGAAATGTCATTGGCATGATTAGTAAACCAGTTTCACGTCCCCCTTTGTTAACATTGAGCATGTTTCACATTCAATGTTTCTTGTGATTATTTGCTGTGCCTGGAAATAATTCAATCTTGCCAATAAGACATTATAACAAATCCTTGTTGGCTCTTTCATTTAGCCAATGTCTTCCCAGATTAATTTATTCCAATCTGGTGCTTTCTGATGTCTTCATCACTGTTGTCAGGCAGACTGATGTAGAGGCCACAGGTCAACATGTTACAGCTTCAACTCTAGTTCTTCTGTCCAATGCTGGATTCAATGAGGATTGAGAATATTTCTATCTTTGATGGCATCAGATGGAGCTTCTGCAGAATATGGTGAGTAGGAAGGAACTCTAGTGGGTGTAGAACGGCCAAAGGCAGCCATGAAATGTCATTGGCAAGTCGGATTAAGGCAAATCTCAAGGCAGTTTATACACACATTAAACCAAGATGGTGACCTGGGAGAAGGTCAGATAAAGGAAGAAATCTATGCGGAGTCAGAGGATGCGAGGTACTAAATGAATACCTGTATTCACTGAAAAGAAGGACTTGGAGACTACAATTATGCTAGGGCAGTTTGAGATCGAGAAGGTAGTGCTGAGGCTCTTGAAAAGCATTAAGGTGGATGTCCCCTGGGCCTGATGGGATCTTGAAGAGGATCTTTATTTCTTCTCTAGCCACAGGCAAGATCCTGGAGGACTGGAGAGCGACCAATGCTGTTCTTTTGTTTAAAAAGGGGAATAGAGGGAATCCAAGGAACTATAGGCCTGTGAGCCTCCATCAGTGGGAGGGAAATATTAGAGAGAATGCGGCAGGTCATGTCTTATAGCCCTGTCCCACAGTGCGAGTTCATTCCAAGAGCTCTCCCGAGTTTAAAAAAAATCAAACTCATGGTAAGCACAGAGAATGAACGTAGCGGGTACGTTGGAGCTCGGGGACGTCTCTTAGCGCTGACGGCGGGTACTCGGGAAGACTCACGGCAGGTAAGCACGGGAAGACTCGTGAAGATTTTTCAACATGATGAAAAATGTCCACGAGAGCCCCGAGTACCGACAAGTGGCCATTACCGTAAATCTCCGAGTTCGAATCAGGGCAAACTCGGGAGAGCTCTTGGAATGAACTCGTACCGTGGGACAGGGGTTTTACTCATTTGATTGAGTGTTTTTGAGGAGGTGACAAAGGAGATTGATGAGGATAGGGTGGTGGATGTTGTATCCATGGACTTTACTCAGGCATTTGATAAAGTCCCTCATGGTAGGCTGATCTCCGTAGATTAAGATTTACGGGATTCAAGGTGAATGGCATAGAAGACAGAGGCAAGTGTGAGGTGTTGCACTTTGGGACATGAGAGTATACAATTAATGGCAAGATCCTTAACAGCATTGATGTTCAGAGTGATCTTGGAGTCCAAGTTCACAGCTCAAGAAGATAGGGTGGTAAAGAAGGCATATGGTATGTTTGCCTTCATTGCCAGGGGCATTGAGTATAAGAATATCTCTGTGTCACCACTTTTGGTAGCTATGTATTTGTTCCAAGAAAGTGCCGAGGGATGGAACATCCTTCTTCATTCAGGGAACAGGCGTGGAGAGTCAGCAGCTTCAAATTCCTGAGCACACAAATCTCTCCTGATCTGTACTGGACACACTGCATTCCTCATGGAAAGCACACAGACTGGTTACTTCATTGCTTCGTTCCATCATTCGAATGGTCAACAATGAAGGAGGCTGCAGAACATGATGGACATTGCCTGGTCCATCATGAGTATTGACCTCTCTATAATGCTGCCTCCAAATGATTGCTAATGTCACCACAGATCTACACCATCCTCTGTTAGAATCAGGAAAGAAGTACAGAGTCTCGAGAACCGTTTCATCCAGATTCAAGAACAGCTTCTTCCATCATCTGTCAGGTTCTTAAACCATGTTGCACAAATCCTCACCTAAACCAACTTCAGCACAAAGAATGGTTGTAAAAAGTCATAATAATATCCAATACTTCCTCTCATTACATCCAGGCGTAGTACTTTGGCATGACTCAAATGAATGACTCAAATGGCTCAATCTGCATTTTGTGATTCTGGAACAAGGAACTGCAGGAGATGGTTTACAAAAAAAAAGTGCTGGAGTACCTCAACGGGTCAGGCAGCAACTCTGGAGAACATGGATAGGTGATGTTTCAGGGTCGAGTCCCTTCTACAGACTTGTAATTCTACATTTGCAATGAAATGTTAATAAAAAAAAGATGTGGGTCCTTGCTCCACTGCCCACCTCGTCATCTCCTCCATGCCGACACCGCCCATTCTCATTGACCCATGACTGCTTTCGGTTTGCTTCGTTCAAGGTTGGCTGGTTGGAGCTGCTGTCAATCGCTCAGGGCCCCACCCGACCCGTCACCGGGGGTTTAAATCATCGGTCGCGGCTCCAGTCCCCACCCTGGAGAAGCGAGCGTCTCACACAAGGTTGGTGGCTGCGTGTGTCCCACGGGTCGGGTCGGGTCGGCGAGTCTACCCTCCACTCAACTTATTCATTCATGTTCAAAGTAACTGTGACGGTTACGCAAATGTTTTCCAGTATTTTACATCTTTAAATTTTATATACTTAGAAACTTTATTTTTGTGTAGTTTTTATCCCCCAACCGATCTCTGCCGACGAGTTAATAACTTTCTTTCCCCGTGACTTGTCGCTGATGTGGATGAAGAGTTGAACCGCCTGATTTGACCCGTTTCTTCTCCATAGATTTCCGCCATGGCGTCCGAAGTGTCTACAAACGTTGAAGTGGCTGTTGTTGGCGACGAGCAGAAGGTACCAAGCCCGACCCTGACCCTGACCCTGGTCTCATTCCGGCCGCACTGACCACCCCCCCCCCCCCCCCCCCCCCCGGCTCCGGACCCCGGACCCACGGTGGTTACAACACGGCTCTGGGGTCACGAGTGGAAGAAGCGCTGTGGGCTGTTCCGGGAATTGTCACCGTCTGACTCACACACTCGAGCTGCGACCTTTCACCCACTTCTTTAAAACTTCTGTAACTTCTGTAAAACTTCTGTAACTCACACACTGCCCGACAACAGCGGCAATTGGCTTAGAATTCTCTTTTTGGCATTCTCTTTTCTTTCTATTTAGCAAATTCTTTATTTTAGATTTCCTTGCTTTAAGCATAAAAAAAATCTTGCTTTGTTAAAATTACTCCTTATTGTAGTTTATAAAATCGTGTTACAATTCTTCAAAATGGCTGCTGTAGTTTCCTCTTGGCCAGTTGGATGAAAACCCAGTTAAAGCCCCTCTCTCCCCACTTTGGGGAGCAAGGTGAGGATTTGAGGGCCAGTCTTGTACGAGTCCAATCGCACAACAAATTGTGGCATTTCTTCTTGATGAAATTAATATATTGTATGAAATCTTGTTTGTAATCGGAGCCCTTTTATCTTGCAAAGCTGCAGGTTGTGATCTTCAAACATCAGTCATTGTGGATTTGTTTTACTCTTATCAGTCCAGAAGTGAATATTGTTGCATCTCCTGTGATAACATTTTAACTAGAAACTAATTTTGCTGAGGCATTTTTAAGGTCCTAATGAATAGTGGCAAGTTTTGGGTTGTAGAAAGATTTAAACTCTCAGTGAGACGGGTGGGCAGTTTTGTGAAATTAGATGTAACAGCAGCTGGAGAAATTGGTTTGAGCATAACTTTTTTTTGGCCGAGCTGTGGTGATTGGATGGTTCTGTAGTTGAAGTGTGGGACAACATGAAGTAAAAGTGCGATAATCTTGTGGTGTCTGGCTCATGATGACTGGGACTCCCATCTAACAACCCATGTGAATATAAACATTGTTAAGAATAGCATTCATAAAGTCTGCAAGTCTAACACCATATACAAAATGAGCTAGATTCAGTTTTGCTGTAATGGCTTTTTAGTGTAAATTTGATGCGGTCTGTTTTGTTTTAAAGCACTGCACTCTCTCAATTTCCACTTGAATGGAAAATGACTTTGTAGTGGAGAATAACGGGTGCAGAGTGAATGAGCTGAAATAAATCAGTGTTGAAGTTGATGGAATTTCATCTGTTGTCAGCTGATGGAAGGAAAATCTTGTTTTGACAAATCTGAGTTTTGAGGTTGTAATGAATAAAGGAAACCAGTTACACCAATAGTGGGCAGTGAGACATTAGACAATAGGTGCAGAGTAGAGAAAGGATATCTAAAGTTTGCAACATGATCTCTATCAGTTGGGAAAGTAATAGCAAATGGAATTTAACTTGGATGTTTCACTTTGGTAATGCCAAACAAGGGAAGACTTGCACGGTGTATGTTCCAGACCTAGAGTGTTGTGAAGAAGGCATTTGGCAAGCTTGCCTTCTTGGGAAAGGTATTGAGTACGAAAGGTAGGTCATCGTGTTGCAGCTGATATCATTGGTGAGACCACACTTGGGATGCTGTGTGCAGTTCTGGCTGTCCAGCTATAGGAAGAATGTCTTCAAGTTGGAAAGGATGCAAAAGTGATTCACCAGAATGTTGACAGAATTGAAGTTATAAAGAGGTTAGAGGCTGGGATGTTTTTCTTTGGAGTGTAGAAGGCTGAGGGTGACTTTGTTTCCAGCATGGGAGGCTGTGAGGTTTTCTTGAGTCATAGAAGATCATGAGGGGTACGGATAAAATAAACAATCTGTTATTCCCAGGTTAGAGGATTCTAAAACTAAAGGACATGGTCTTGAGGGGAGGTAGAGTGATTTATTGGGTGGGTGAGGGGACATTATCACAAGAAGGAATGTCTTTATTTGGAATAAGCTGCTGGTGGAGGAAGCAATAGAAGCAGAGGAAATTGAGACATTTAAAATACATTTAGACTGATATATGGACAGGAAGGTTTAGAGGGCTATGGGCCAAATGCAGGAAAATGGGACCAGGCCATGACTGGCCTAGCTCTGCTGTACCTCTGACTGAGGGAATAGAGGTTTGCTGGGGATGGATGTGGCATTTGGAACCTGGCAGGCTCCCTCTCCAATTAAAGATCTATAATTGTGTGTAGGGTTTTTGACAACATTCAGTGGGTCTTTGAGCTGTGGAGATCCTCCCAGTAAAGTGTTCAGTTTGAGCCGATGCAGGAGAGCTGATTTGATCAGTGTAAAAGGGACATTAGAAACATAGAAAATAGGTTCAGGTGAAGGCCATTCGGCCCTTTGAGCCAGCACTGCCATTCATTGTGATCATGGCTGATCATACACAATCTGTACCCCGTTCCTGCCTCCTGCCCCTTGTTTCCGCTGGCCCCAAGAGCTCTATCTAACACTCTTTTAGATTCATCCAGTGAATTGGCCTCCACTGCCTTCTGTGGCAGAGAATACCACAAATTCACAACTCTCTGGGTGAAAAAGGGGTTTTCTCATCTCAGTTTTAAATGGCCTCCCCTGTATTCTTAGACTGTGGCCTCTGGACTCTCCAAAATTGGGAACATTTTTCCTGCATCTAGTGTGTCCATTGTGCTGTTATTACTTCTTTAATAATTGACTCCAGCATTTTCCCCACCACTGATGTCAGACTGATAATGTTGTCAGATGTCAGGTCTATAATTCCCTGTTTTCTCTCTCGCCATTTTCTTTAAAAATGGGATAACATTAGCTACCCTCCAATCCACAGGAACTGATCCTGAATCTATAGAACATTGGAAAATGATCACCAATGCATCCACTATTTCTAGAGCAACCTTCTTGAGTACCTTGGGATGCAGACCATCAGGCCCTGAGGATTTATCGGCCTTCAGTCCCATCAGTCCACCAATACTATTTCTCGCCTAATGCAAATTTCTTTCAGTTCCTCTGTCTTCCTAGATCCTCTGTCCTCTAGTACATCTGGGAGATTGTTTGTGTCCTCCTTGGTGAAGACAGAACCAAAGTACATGTTCAACTCTTCTGCCATTTCCTTGTTCCCAATAATCATTTCAACTGTTTCTGCCTTCAAGGGACCCACATTTGTCTTTACTAATCTTTTTCTCTTGACATACCTAAAGAAGCTTTTACTATCCCTTATATTCTTGGCGAGCTTACCTTCGTACTTCATCTTTTCACCCCGTATTGCCCTTTTTGTTACCTTCTTGTTATCCTTTGAAAGTTTCCCAATCCTCTGGCTTCCCACTACTCTTTGTTGTGTTTTCTTTTAGTTTTATTCCATCCTTAACTTCCCTTGTCAGCCATGGATGACTCTTACTCCGCTTAGAATCTTTCTTCCTCTTTGGAATGACATGATCCTGCATCTTCTGGATTATACCCAGAAATTCTTGTCATTGCTGTTCCACCGTCATTCCTGCTAGGGTCCTTTTCCAGTCAACTTTGGCCAGCTCCTCCCTCATGCCAACATAGTCCCCTTTGTTCAACTGCAACACTGACACTTCTGATTTAACCTCCTCCCTCAAATTGCAGATTAAAACTTATCATATTATGGTCACTACCTCCTAGTGGTTCCTTTACCTTGAGTTCCCTTAGACAACATCAAATCCAGAATTGCCTTCTCTCTGGTAGGCTCCAATACATTCTGTTAGTGTCACCTGGGTTTGAGAAAGAGAAGAAATAAGAAAGAGTTACACTCTTATGGTGGAAAAGAATGGTTTCACAGACTACGCGCTGAGTCTTTGTACAAATTCAGCCAAGCTACCATGAGGGAATAGGCACAAAATTCTCAGTGGGAGTAACTCAGCGGGACAGGCAGAGAAGGAATAGGTGGCGTTTTGGGTTGAGACCCTTCTTCAGTCTGATAGAACTGATCGTGTAAATTATCAACTTTTTGAGACGAGTTGGGCTATCTAGAACGAGGGATTGTCAATGCTGGTGATTCACTAATGTAATGGCTTTGAATCTTTGGAATTCAACCTCAGTTGTGTATATTCAAAATAAACTTTAAAACTTGGGGTGGGGATGGTGTAGAAGATCCAAGTGCAGGGGGCTGCATATTATACCCCATTGCTGGTAATGTGAAGTGGGGGGTGACTGATTTTGACCTGATTTTGGGCTTGTGTTAATGGAAAAAATGTCAACTTTATTTCAGAATGTGGTGAACAGGGTTACAAACCTGCCTCTTGTGAGCTCTGCCTATGATATGGTGTCAGCTGTTTATAACAACACCAAGGAGAACCACCCATACATGAAGACTGTGTGCGATGTTGCAGAGCAGGGAGTGATGGCAATCTCTGCTGTGGCTGTCAGTGGTGCCAAGCCCATCATGAACAAGCTGGAACCACAAAGTAAGACATATCTAGATAAAACATGGAATTAGTTGCATTCTGATTTAGACCTTCACACTATATCACTTGGCCTGTTCACAAGAAGTTTCAAGCCCTGAAATGATTTCAGTTTCTCTTTCTGCTCCTAATGAAGCGTTTCTTAAGGGCATCCATACAAAGTATTGACCATGATCTGTATCCCTTCGTATAAACATTTGTCACATGCCCTTAATGCTGGAGTTTTGGGGCAAGTACAAATGTATTTTGGATCACCACCTGATGTGGACTTCTAGCGGGAAGATCGTGTTGCGTAACTTGACCCGGGTCATGGCAACCATGTGGAATACAAGGTTGTTGTGTCATTGTGGGTGAGGGGGTTTATTGCATTTATAAGTACTGTGTAACTAAACTGTTCTCTTCAGTTGCAGCAGCTAATGAATATGCCTGTATGGGGTTGGATAAACTGGAAGAGAAGCTTCCAATCCTGCAACAATCCACACCCCAGGTAAGGAACGTCTACCCTGCAATAGGGGCTTTGGAAAGGTGTGCAAACCAAAGCTCCTCTAGTATCTTTGGTGCAAACTCCAGCTTTGGGGGGCTATGTGCTTCATTTGGTATAAATGGCAAATAAAGCCTTCACTTGCAAGAACCTGGTTTGATTGCAGAGTTCAATATCTGACGTCAGTGGTATATTCAAGATTTTTATCTTTCAATGTAATTTCTGTAAGCTATATAAATTGCTGCACTAATGCAAGTATTGCCATTCAAAGTGCTATTCTCTCTAAACAAATGTTAAAGTTTACATTGTTATTGGTAATGGCAAATTAATCCATTCAACAATTATAAATGATCAAAAGTTCATGAAATGGATTGGCTAGCTTCCCAGTGAAAACCAGAAAGTTGCATCTAGATGGAATTTTGTTCTTGTCACCATTGGATACCAAATTGTCTTTGCAGGTTGTTGCAGACACCAAGGTGCTTGTTTCATCCACCATCACTGGAGCGAAAGATGCCGTCTCCAACACTGTGACTGGTGTAGTTGACATGGCCAAGGGAGCTGTACACAATAGCATTGAAATTACCAGAAATGTGGTGGTTGAAGGAGTAAACACCGTCATGACATCCAAAGTTGGCCAGATGGTGGCCACTGGTGTGGACAACGCATTCAACAAATCTGAGGAGATGGTTGATCATTATCTTCCTTTGACTGAAGAAGAACTAGGTAAGAAACTTGGTTTGTATAAGTTGTCTTCTGTATGGTGGGCAGGAAGGTTGGATACTGTGACAATCGGTGTTGTCAGTCTTTATCTTAATCTTTCTGAATCAATGTTTTCAGATTTGGTCGAAGAACAGACATCTCTAAGTCATGACTTTCTTTGTGCACTGCCCCACCGACAGTCTTGGATATGGTGGACACCAATAATTGTGGTTGTCTGACAACACAAGTGGACACTTTGACCATCGGCTACCTATAAATATACTTCCTGTCTATGCTGTAAATCTGTTTGAACAATAATGATCTCTGCCTATCCTGTCACTTCATAACAACATCCTGGTGAATCTCCTCGTGCAAGTTTTCCTACAGTGTGCTGACCAGTACTGACCACTACTCCAGTCGTACCATAACCAATATCTTAAAGTTGTATTATCTCTCATGATCTATGCCTTGGCTCATGAAGACAAATATCTGGTGTTCCACACTATCTACCTGTGGTGCTATCTTCAGGGTTTGTTCAACATACAAGTTCCCTCTGTTCCTTGATGCTCCTGGGACCCTTCCTATTATTGTGTGTGTCCTACTGTTAATAGTTCTCAAAGTGCACCATCTTGCTTGGCCCCTAATGCAAGTTCCTCCTCCACTTCCTCTGTCAACTTCCACTTGGGGAGTCTGCATCCTGGTGGCACGAACATTGAATTCTCCCTATTCTGTTAGCCCTTGCTGTCTCCTCCCCTTCAGCCCTCGGGCTGTCTCCTCTCAGCCCTCGGGCTCCTCCGCCTTTTTCCTTTCGTCTCCCCACCCCCCCATCAGTCTGAAGAAGGGTTTCGGTCCGAAACGGTGCCTATTTCCTTCGCTCATTAGCTAAACAGTCTGGTCCAATGGGCTACAACTAATCTTGTTCTAAACAGTGTCAACTTTTGTCATCTACAAAGTTACCAATGTTTCACATTTGAGACTTTATCAAATACTTCACTGAAGTCTGAGCAAGTTGTGAAGTCTGATATATTCAATTCAGTACCTACTGATTCCACTGGCAGTTCTATTCTAATGCTTGCAATTATGGATAGGATCAGAAGACTTAAGTTTGAAATAAACTATTTAAATAGTCTCAACAATACATAGATACATAGACAATAGGTGCAGGAGTAGGCCCTTCGAGCCAGCCATTCAATGTGATCATGGCTGATCATCCACTATCACTACCCTGTTCCTGCCTTCTCCCCATATCCCTTGATTCCTCTAACCCCAAGAGCTCTATCTAACTCTTTTGAATGCATCCAGCGAATTGGCCTCCTGCCTTCTGAGGCAGAGAATTCCACAAATTCACCACTCTCTGGGTGAAAAGGTTTTTCCTCATCTCAGTTCTAAATGGCCTACCCCTTATTCTTAAACTGTGGCACCTGGTTCTGGACTCCCCCTACATTGGGAACATGTTTCCTGCAACTAGCGTGTCCATTTCCCTTAATGTTATGTTTCTATAAGATCCCCTCTCATCCTACTAAATTCCAGTGCATACAAACCCAGTCGCTCCTTTCTTTCATATGACAGTCCCGCCATCCCGGGAATTAACCTTGTGAACCTACGCTGCATTCCCTCAATAGCCAGAATGTCCTTCCTCAAATTAGGAGACCAGAACTGCACACAATACTCCAGGTGTGGTCTCACCAGGACCCTGTACAACTGCAGAAGGACCTCTTTGCTCCTTTTCTCAACTCCTCTCGTTATGAAGGCCAACATGCCATTTGCTTTCTTCACTGCCTGCTGTACCTGCATGCATACTTTCAGTGACTGATGTACAAGCACACCCAGGTCTCTTTGTACTTCACCTTTTCCTAACCTGACACCATTCAGAGAATCTACCTTCTTGTTCTTGCCACCAAAGTGGATAACCTCACAATCATAGCTTCTATAATCTATCTTCAAACAAATGCTAGAAATTTCAACGTAAATGGTAGTTTTGGTTAGTACATTAAATCTAGTTGGTGTTTAATGTTCAACAGTCCTAAACTGCCTCTAACCTTTCCTGTATTCCAGCAAAACTGGCCACATCTACAGAAGGTTTTGAGTTGGCCCCAGTACAAGAGTCAAGTTACTATGTGCGTTTGGGATCTTTGTCCTCCAAGGTTCGTCACAGAGCATATCAGCACTCCACTGCTAAGATACAGAAGGTTAGGCAAAGCAGCCAAGAAATCATCTCTCAACTTCACAACACAATGGATCTGGTAAGAATTATTTTTGCTGCTTTAAACCACAAATTATGCACTGCTCTATCTTTAAGCACTTGAGTTGCAGCTTGGATGTGGTCTGGCCCATTGAGCACAAGATGGCTCTCTGGAAGTGCACTTGTATTTCCTGTAGCTCTATTCTTGTTTACACTGTACAAGGTAGACATTTGAGATGTCCACGTGTTGGATGCCAAGTCCACATCCACTTCCTGCCGGTCATGCAACATAGAAATGGTGCCCCATCTACACTTGACCAAACTGCCTGTGTTTGGCCCATATCCTTCTAAACCTTTCCATATTCCCTTCACCATTAATTTGGGGCAGGTGGACACCATTCCTCAGGGGTTTAAAAACCATTTTGATGTAATGGAGTGTTGGCTGAACCGCTGAGTTTCTTCAGTTTACACCTTCACTATTCTGGGGTAATAATGTGTACAGCCACAATGGCATGTGTGAATATTTGTATTGGCCAAGAACATCTCTTATGTTAACACACCTTTCAATACTCTGCAAGCATCTAAAGGGCTTACTGATAAAACTCAGTCTTGTGAACTCTTGCTGGAGGAGAATTGGTGAGGGACAAATTTTAGGGTGTTTTTTCCAGCATCTTATAACCAGGTTTGTTTATAGATTGAATTGGCAAAGAAAGGAGTGGATTCAGCAAATCAGAAACTCCATGGTGTTCAGGAGAAACTACATCAGTCCTGGGATGATTGGGTGAAAAATCAACCTGATGCTAAAGTAGAGGAACAAAGTGCTCCGAAAACAGAGGTAGGAAATGGAACAACCCTGAAACCTATAGGAGTGAAGACTGTACTTTTTTAATCTTGTAGCCACAGAACATTTCAGTGAGTCAACTAATATTTAGGTATTAGGATTAAAATACCCTCATTTCCTTGGAAATTAAATACTCCTTCATTATCGTGAAATCCAAATAGCTGCAATAAAGTTAGTGATTGTGACTTTCCTCCAGTTGGCCATCACAAATATTACTTGGCAAGTGCTGGATGGCTAATCTGACTACTGAATTGTTTAGACATTTGGAACTATTGTAAACTTCCCTTGGAATCTGTGACTAATTTGCATTAATTCAAATGATTTCATAAAATGCATCTAGTGGTATATTCAGGTGTAGCAGCTGTGTTTGGTGCCCTAACCTCCAACCTGGTGGAATGGGTTATTTGTAATACAAATTCTGGCTATCCACCAGATCTTGGCATTAGTTTGTAGATTTACTCGTTTAAAATTCCTTTGTTTTTATTGCAGCAACTTGAATCTCGAATGTTGACCATGACCCATGGTCTCACTCAACAACTACAGACAACCTGTCGCACCTTGGTTTCGAATGTTCACGGTCTCCCCCAGCACATTCAAGATAAAGTACAGCAGATCCGCAAAACAGCAGAGACCATCCACACTTCGTTTTCTTCTGCACATTCCTTTGGGGATCTGTCTGGGCAGCTCCTGGCACAAAGCCAGGAGCAGATGTTGAAGATCCGTGAGTCCATGGATGGGGTGATGGACTATGTGCTTCACAACACTCCCCTCAACTGGATGGTTGGTCCTTTTGCCCCACAGCTCACTGAGAACCCTCAATCACCACCACAGGAGATGATTGCAATGGATGAAATTAAGGAATAGTGTAACCACCCTCAAGTTCTACTTGTTGGGTAGATTGCCTGTGTTAAACTTGTTAATTCTTGGCATTTAAACTTTGACCTTGCTATTTGACTAAATTTGTATTTTAAGAGAAATTGAACAACATTCCACCAAACTACTTTGTCTCAATTTATTTACAGTATCCTATCAATTTCAATGTGTTGTCCTGTCCTAGTATTTCTAGCACTGCATGATTGCAATGTATGTTTCTGTATTTCCCAATACTGATTGGGAAATTACATGTTGAAATAGTATCACATTTATTACCTTTATGCAATGCCTGAATTTACTCTGAAAATAGGAACTGCAACTTGTTCCTACATACCAGCCAGTAAGTATGTTAACTTGAACAGGCTATAGTATGAGCGTGTGTTGGGCTTCATCTGACCACATCAGCATGGTGCTTGGGTGAAAAGATTTGTTCTAACATTTAAACTAGTCTTCAGTCCCAAGTACTCCTTGCTTTAACATGGTGTTGCTTAAAGAACTAAATCCTTTTTTTGAAGTGTGAATTGTTTGGGATTTAAAAAAATAACCTAGGTGACACATGGGCACTGAAGTTTCACGAGCACTTTCTTCACATACTTTCACTTGTAGTCATCCAAACATCTTTCATTTGTCAACGCAACAGTATTGGGCGAGTTTCTAATTTTAAATTGGATGACATGCCAAATGTTCCAGTAAATATTGTCAATAAAAGTTATAATGGCACTATCTGTTTATTCTTAAATAAAGATATTCTCTCAAAGCAGTGAGTCCCTGAAATGTTGATTCAAGTAAAGTTTGTATGTTCTCATTGTGACCATGGAGTTTTCTCCAGGTGCTCTGTTTCCTCCCACATTCCAAAGATGTGCAGCTTTGTAGGTTAATGGGGTTAAGTAAATTGGCCTCAGTGTGTAGAATAGAACTAGTGTATGTGTGATTGTTGGTTGGCGTGGACCCCGTGTGCCAAAGGACCTGTTTGAATAAACTAAACTAGTCTGTGCACATTTTTTCCAGTGTGCATAAGTTTTTGTTTAATGGTCACAATCCCTTTCGCTGGAATGCCACTTCAGACGTGGGTGTGTGAAAGGGCATTTGAGATCAATCAAGTGCACACATTTAAGTGAAAACCTGAAGTACTTGATGCTTTAGGCTAGGGAGTGAAGGGCCTGTCCCACTTACGTGTCCTTGGCACGCAAATTACGCGACATCGTCACGTTGAGGCGCGGGGCCGGTCCCGCTGAGAAGCGCGGAGGGGTATGGAGTTGTGCGCGACATCGCACGGGGCTCCGAAATTTTTGTAGCGAACTAAACAGCAGCAGCAGCTGGCAAATGATCGCTGAACTTGGCCTGGGGCTCATGGCCGTTGCGGTCCGGATCCGCCCCCCACTTCTACTCCCAGAGCAGGGCCAAGAAAATTGAAGATGGATACAAAATGCTGGAGTAACACAGCGGGGGCCAGCAGCATCCTCTGGAGAGAAGCAATGGGTGACGTTTCGGGTCAAGACCCTTCTTTTCAGACCGAAGAAGAGTCTCGACACGAAACGTCACCCATTGCTTCTCTCCAGAGATGCTGCGGGTCCCACTGAGTTACTACAGCTTTGTGTCCATCTTCAAATGACGTCATGCGCTCCAGACGGCTGTGCGTACGCATGTAATCGCACCCAACCTTCGCAGGACCGTCGCGGATCAACGGGACCATGAGGTTGCGTAATTTGCGTGGCAAGGACACGTAAGTGGGACAGGCCCTTGAGACTTCCTGTGCATTCTAACTAGTGAGAATGCTGCTCATTTCAACCCGTGCTTTGCCGTCTAATTAATGCAAGTCACTTAATAGTAAGATTAAACGAGAACTTACCAGTTTGAAGTTTGATCTTTATTTTATGAGGAGTTACGATGAGGGACTATGTGAAGAAGAGCCCGTCCAGCCGCACACGCGTCAATCTTCAAAGCAGCGGTGTGAAATCACAGATAATTACTGAAGTATGATAGTAAGATACGTGAAAACTAGAACTACCAGTTTGACCTTTATGAGGGTTGGGAGTGGAGGGCACGTAGTCCCTCATCGTAACTCCTCATAAAATAAAGATCAAACTTCAAACTGGTAAGTTCTCGTTTAATCTTACTATTTTACTTTGGAGTCACGTGAGTGACTACGTGAAGATTTCAAAGCTCTGTGATTTCACGCCGTAGATTCAAATCCAGGTGTCTCACTGCATTGATTGACTCTAAATAAGTAAAGCAATCAACAATGCATAACCACAACATGGATGCAACCAGTTAATGGTTAATTTATCACCACAATAGTAACCCCTTTATCACAAGGGGAAACTTAATACTGAATCCAAAACAGCACTACCAAATAACCACAGGTACTGTAATCTCCTTATGGTAATACTTGTGAAACATCCTTTCACTTGCCCATCCTGCGGCCGCGAGGATATGGTCTATTGGAACATCCAAATCCTTGGCCGCCAATGTTGATGCCGCCCTGGTGGAATGAGATTTAAATTTGTCAGTATCAATACCTACATCAAGCAACACCTGCTTCAGCCATCTTGAAATAGTCTGAACCAACACTTTCTTATGCGTTTATTTATGGCTGATAAAGAATGCTGATACTGCACCTCTTCAGGTTCGGGTGGCTTTAATGTAACATTGTAAATGTGATATTACACATAGACGTGGATCCGTAGGATATGCTGTAAACCCCAACTTACACCCTGTGACTCCAGGTCTACTCTGTTTAAGCAAATCATAGACATAGAACGTAATAGCATCTGCTGCTATTTCCATCATGTCTATTCGTAGTTTCTGCAATGTTTGCACTCTCTGTGCTGAAACCAGTGTCCTGAGCATGACTACCTTCATGGTAATTTTGGCCAAGGACAGAGCTGCAATAGGAGTCCATTAACGAAAAAGCATAACACATCTCTTACATTCCAGATTTCTGTATACCTGTGTCTAGGAGGCTTAGAATTGAAAATTCCCTTCATAAATCTACAGACCAAAGGGTGTGACCATACAGAATGTTGTTCTGATTCCCTCCATAGATATGCAGAGAGGGCACTCCTTGCAGTATTGAAACCACTATAGCTTAACTGCCAATCAAAATAAAGAGTTGATAGAAACTCTAACACGTCTGAGATGTCTGCAGTGTGATATGTAATATTCTACCTTAAGCAAAACACCTCCCATTTCCTTATGTAAGAAATGTACTGCTTCTGGGTACTATCCTTCCAGGTTGCTGCAATAACATCCACAGTATGATCTGATAGTCCTCTTCCGAGATATGGCACTCCTTAGAATCTGCAAACCAACAAACAAATATGATTATGTAAAGGATGTGAATCATCAGTTATGGGGTGCACAAACAGGTTAATTCTGTTTGGGAAAATCATAAGGGGCTTTGTGATCATTTTTAACACCAGAGGGTACCATGGTTGTGTAGGCCAGTCTGGTACCACCAATACTCCCGAAGCGGAGTCCTGTTTGATCTTCTGTATACACTGACTAAATGAGGCAAAATGGAGACAATGCATACAAAATTTTTTTACCCCAATGCAGCGAGAAACATCCACCACTACTGCCCCCAGGATTAGGTTCCCATGACACATATTTAGGTAATTGGTGGTTAAGTCTGGAAGCAAACAAGTCAATCTCTGGCATCCCCAACCGTGCAACAATATTATTAAATTTGTCACGATCCAACATCCATTCTGTATTGTCATTGAATTTACGTGACCTTGAGTCTGCAACTATTTTGAATCTACCTGGTAGATAGATTACCGAAACAAAATATTTCTGGTAAAAACACCAGGTCCAGATCACGTTAGCCAATCTATTCACAAGCTTCTGACTTAATACCACTCAAATGATTAACATACGTTTCTATTCCGTAGTGTTGTCAATCTGTACCTAAACATGCAAACTTTGCATATTAGAGCAATAAGCTTTAGGTCCATAAAATGTTCCTAAAAACTCTCATTAAATGATCCCTTGTTATTGGATCAAAGGTACTTTCTCCACATTCCATCTACCTCCACAACTGGAAATAGTATAAGTAGCACCCCAACCTAGAGCACTAAAATTAGTCTGTAGAATAATGGAAGGTGTTTCAACCAGGATCTCTCTGGAAGCATTTGAGACACTCATGATCAACCATAGTATTCCAGTAATAACTGCAACTGGCAATTACATGGGCTTGGCAAAATGCCCTGATTGTATCCTCAATGCCTGTACCTATGCTTGCTGTAAATGCTGATAATGCAGCGATCTAAATTGTACAGCTGGAAATGAGCAATTAGTTTGCAAAGCAGGCTTGCTACCTGCCTAATTGAGGGTTGGTGCTGTGCAATGAGCTTAATACAACTTCCACTTAAATGCAGCCTTTATCCTTGGGCAGAATCACTACCATGTGTTCTGATTTAATAATGAAACCCAAGTAATCAATTACTGTGCTTGGTAATAGTTTGGATTTATCTGGATGGGTAATAAATCCCAGCCTCTCCAAAGTTAGCTTGATTCTTGACACTGGTGGTTCTGTTGTAGCCCGAGTGTTTCCTACAATCAGAATATATCCAAATAGGCCATTACCAAATGGCCCTGAGCTCTTAGTAGTGCTAAGATTGGTTTTAACAATTTGGTAAATAGTCTCAGAGCTGAGGTTAAACCCTAATACAATGGTTTAAATTGCCATAATTGACTCATCCAGCTAAATTTTAAATATCTATGATTATTACCATGTACAGCCACACAGTAATATGCATCTTTAAGATCTATGCTAGCCATATAGCATTTTCTTGAATTTAGCTGCATAGTATTGGCAAATGTCTCCAAAACTGTTTTTTATACTGTACCAAAAAGGGTTAAGACTTGTCAGATCTAGAATAATTCTACACCCACCATCCTTATTTGCTCTAATAAAATACTCGGCACAAATTGGTGGTGATGGTGAACTGATTTCTTAATTACCCCTTTTTACACAATATTTCAAGTTCTGCCTGAATCTGCATATTCTCTTCTTTTGAGAAAATATGTGTCCGGTTTGAAATATGCTGAGTAGGAGAATCCAAATATGGGTAGAATTCAATTCTAAACCCCACAATACTGTACAGTATAAAATACATCAGATTGCCATTCTTTTAGGAAGAATTGTAATCTTCCCCAACTTGTAAGTGTAAAACATTAATATGTCTCTTACAGAACCAGACCCACCTACCTCAGGGTTTGCCAATGGCAATTGTTATCCCCTGATCTTAGTGGGAATATTGTACCTCCACGTACCTCAGGAGCAGTGCGCCAATAACGCAAATATTGGAAAGGCTGATTTGATCCTTCACTGTCCCCAGTCACCACACGTCGGTAGGGAAAACTGCCTTTGATTTGATCTGCCAATCACCGACAGCTTCATCGAGGTCTTTTACCCTTTTTTGGCTAGTTTTTTTTTAATTTAAAAAAAAAATTTTTTTTCCAAAAACAGATTTAGGCAATTGAATATTAGATGGTTTACAGAGCCCCGCAAACTTAGGGTATATGTTAGGTCTTATAGCACTTTTATAAATACAGTTTATTTCAAAGTGCGCACTACACATGAGTGCTAAGTCAACCTTGTTGTGATACAGACACATGCTCTCCATCCAAACCTCTGGCCAAAGCCATAATGCCTGAACCAGCAATTTCAACACCATCTGTCATTTTCTCACCGCTGAGACTGCTTGCAGTGCTCAATTCTGCGGTTTCATATTTTTTGACAGCTCATACATGGTCAGAACCTGGAGCTGCTGGGAGAGCAAGTAATTTATTGACATTGCTAATTTATTTCCCAATGGTTCCCCTGATAGTTTTGGAACAACAAATGTTATATATTGTGCCAAACCTGGTCCTTTAGGCTCTGTTATTGGGCTCTGGTCCTCATATGATTCGTCATCTGAATCTTTGCTGCGTAAAATAATCCTCCTCATGGAGGGGGCGAACTGGCATCCTGCTTCAGGTGTTTCTAGCACTGGCTCTCCCATAGGCCTACGCATAGTACACCCTTTTCCAGGTGCTCGCCGCACAGGCTCTCCTGTAGGCCCACGCATAGGCAGCCTTCTTTCAGGTGCTGCTGGTGCTGGCTCTCCTGTAGGCCAACGTTTAAACTGTCTTCCTCCAGACATAGTTGGCGCTGGCTCTCCTGTAGACCAACGCATAAAATGCCCTTATCCAGGCATTGCTCACGCTGTCTCTCCTGTAGGCCAACGCTGAGCCGGACCTTCCCAAGTATTCCCTGCGCTGGCATTCCCGTAGGTAAACGCTGAGCTGGACCTTCCAAAGCACTCCCTGCGCTGGCTCTCTTGTAGGCCAATGCTAAGCCGGACCTTCCCCAGGCACTCCCTGCGCTGGCTCTCTTGTAGGCCAACGCTAAGCCGGACCTTCCCCAGGCATTCCCTGCGCTGGCTCTCCCAACGCGGACCCGAATAGACAAAATGTCTGCCTGAGGCGGGGATCCTCCGGTCTGACTCCTCAGAGTCTGCTGGCCACCCGGCCTTTTGTCTGTCTTGTGCCCTAATGGCGCTACAACGGTATATTTTTTAACCGTATATAGCTGTTACCAACTCCTCAAAAGGGCGCCCGCTACTCGCAGACCCATGGTCTTTCTCGAGATTACGTGCGGAACGCCTCTTACATCCTTTCTCCATTCTGACTTGTGTTGTTCCAACTACAAGTTATCTGAAGAAAGCGACTCACGTGACTCCGAAGTAAAATCAGAGGTTCAATTAGATTTCTGGTAATATGCTATTACTTGTGCTTGTCTATAGTTAACTGTCCCAATGTAAAAGTAAGTTTGAATTAAAATCCTGAATTTAAATGCACATTTAATCTTGCTTTTGCAAGACTAAATATTATTTGGAAAAGAAAAATACAAATTTGATATCCTTTAAGAATTGTACAAGTTTTGGCTGTTATTGGACAATTGTTTCAATGCCTTTGAGGAGGTTACAGCCCTGTTTTCTATTTACTTTCAATGGGGGCACTTCCTCACTGAAAACTATGAAGAGAGGTCTCTAATTTTGGCCTGTGTGTCATCCACACATACTTGCACACTGCTTGTATGGAATTTCCCAATAGGAGAGGTTGGTACAGCCATCTAAGGTTCAGTTCTCTATATATTATGTGCATTCAGATCCAGCCTGTTATAACCATTTTAATGGGCAGGCTGGATGCAGGAAAAATGCTCCTGATGTTGGGGGAGTCCAGAACCAGGGGTCAGTTTAAGAATAAGTGGTAGGCCCTTTAGGACTGAGATGAGGAAAAAAAATTCACCCAGAGAGTTGTGAATCTGTGAAATTCTCTGCCACAGAAGCAAGTGGAGGCCAATTCACTGGGTGGTTTCAAGAGAGATAGATTTAGCTCTTAAGGCAAAAGGAATCAAGGGATATGGGGGAAAAAGCAGGAACGGGGTACTGATTTTGGATGATCATATTGAATGGTGGTGCTGGCTAGAAGGGCAGAATGGCCTACTCCTGCACCTATTTTTTTTAATACATTTTTAAACAAAGCTTTTACACGTTGGATTCATTACTTCTTTGGCACAATTTATTTTGACAATGTTTAAGGATTACATGGAACAAAGGTGACACTCAGTAGTAGGTTTTGAATTCAGAACAAACCCAGAATTTCAAACACTCTCAGGCATTCTCCAAGTGTCCCAGATTGGTCATCTTTGTCCTGCATTGCAGTGAGGGTTTCTACTGACCGGACAATATGCAAGCATCAATAATTGTTTCTGAGTTGATTCAAATTAAACAACTGTAGATATATATATATACACTTGCAAGGATGTGAATTGCAGAATAAATTTCAAAGCAATGTTGAAGACAACATCTATTAAATAGTCTGGAAAGTGAATATTGAAGGAGTAATGAGATGCATTAGTCAGCTGCTTACTGGTGATACAAGAGAGCTCTGTTCTTCCTTTGGAATCTAAATCATGTGGCAGGCAACAAGGCTTCGCCTGCGAACAATGCTGCCCTCTGACCAGACTCCACAACATAGGGTCAGCTTCCATGTGCAGGAGGTGGCTCCAGTCTTTGCAGCTTTCTTTTTATAATCTGTTCTCTCCCTACCGACAGTCATGGTGTCAGGCAGCACAGAAACAGGCTTTCAGCTCATCATATCTATGCTGGCCAGTAGAACACCCATCTGCAGTACTGCTATTTCCTGGCACTTGGCCACTCAGTCTTGGCAATTCAAGTGCTTGCTCAGACACTTTTTAAACATTGTGAGAGTCTTTGTCACCCATTCAGTCAGTGCACTGCAAACTCCAATCATTCTTACTGAGTGAAGAAACTCTTCCACCAATCCCTTCTAAACCTCTTACCCTAAACCAATGTTCTCTGTTTTAAACAAGGCATGAAATACATTTTACTTGTATTTCTAAATTTTATCACTACAAGAAACTGCAGATACTGGTTTACAAAAAAAAGACACAAAGTGCCGGTGTAATTCAGCGGGTCAGGCAGCATTTCTGGAGAACATGGATAGGCGATATCTGAAGGAGGGTCCCGACACAAAACGTTGCCTATCCATGTTCTTCAGAAATGCTGCCTGACCTGCTGAGTTACTCCAGGAAAAGACCCAGGACAGAAAGGTCAGTATGGAAAGGGGAGTTAAAATAGTTAGCAACCATTGGGGACTTGGAAGAGACTTAATGGGCGGCTGGTGGTAGAGTTGCTGCCTTATAGTGCTTGCAGCGCCGGAGACCCGGGTTTGATCCCGACTATGGGTGCTGTCTGTACGGAGTTTATACGTTCTCCCCATGACTGCATGAGTTTTCTCCAAGATCTTTGGTTTCCTCCCACACTCCAAAGACGTACAGGTTTGTAGGTTAGTGTTAATGTACGGGGATCGCTGGTCGGCGTGGGCTCGGTGGGCCGAAGGCCCTGTTTCCGCACTGTATCTCTAAACTAAACTAAGGCCGGAGATCTGATTGGCCTTGGCGGACTGAGCGCAAGTGTTTGGTGAAATGATGGGTGAGCTTACAATTGGTCTCGCTGATGTACAGGAGGCCACATTGGAAACACTGAATGCAGTAG
Source organism: Malacoraja senta (assembly GCA_038087875.1). Lineage (NCBI taxonomy): Eukaryota > Metazoa > Chordata > Chondrichthyes > Rajiformes > Rajidae > Malacoraja > Malacoraja senta. The sequence goes on along the minus strand of JAXLNO010000046.1, from coordinate 39,814 downwards.
ATAGTTAGAGGAGGTGCACATGAACCTGTCTTCCCTGGAAGGACTGCTGGGGTGGGGTCCCTGGATGGAGGTGAGGTAGGAGGTATAGGGACAGGTGTTATAATCCTGCACCCTCTGGTTTGGGTGGAAGGGATGCATGAACTAAGGAGTTGCAAAAGGCAGAAAGGGGTGGAGATGGGAAGAGGGGACTGGTGGAGTCTTGGCTTGCTTAAAACAGAGAACATTGGTTTAGGGTAAGAGACTTGGGAGGGATCTGCAGTGCACTGACTGAGTGGGTGACAGAGACTGATACTCTCACATTATTTAAAAAGTGTCTGGGCAAGCACTTGCATCGCCAAGACTGAGTGGCCAAGTGCTGGTAAATATCATTGTCAAAATGATTTGTTGGATACAAAGACTGGTGGGGTGAAAGGTGAGGACCAGGTGAGCTCTAACCTTGTTCCATCTGAGAGGAGGGGGAGCAAGAGCAGAACTATGGGACAAGATATGGGTGAAGGATTCATCTAAGACAGCTCTGGGGAAGCCATGTTTACTAAAAAGGACATCTCGGATGTCCTAAAATGGAATGTATCTTTGGAGCAGATGCAGTGGAGACGGAGAAATTGATAGAAGGGGGCCGCATCTTTACAAGAGGCAGGGTGGGAGGAGTGTAGTCCAGATAACTATGTAACAGTAAGTTTCTAATGGAAGGTAGTTGTATCAATCTTTAAATTTGCTAGTTCTAAATCTGTAAGTAGCTCTTTAATGGTTTAATTCTCAATGTCTACAATAGGAAATATCTGCACTGTTGATAATTTATTAGATGTACAAATTTGTTGACTAGAATTCTTGAAAGCATATCAATATTTAAAATCCTATCCACAACAAATGAATGGTCAGTATTTGGACTAATTGCTCCAAGTATAGCTAATAGTATGAATTCATCTTTCAGAGTGTGGTTGATAAAGGGATGGATCTACCACGTGACCAGGTCTCTGCTGCATCTGCCCATGCCAAAGAGACCATCTGTGAAATAGCAGAACAAGGAGTGAAGATTCTTTCAGCAGCAGCTGCCAGTAATACCAAACCAATGGTAGACAAGTTGGAACTTCTAATGTAATATCTAAATACATGGCTGTTTGTATTACTTGTATGTTTGTAGCTAACACCATCAATTTCTCCAAAAGTAGCTGACTTACTTCAGCTTGCATCATAGCTCCAACTAAGCTGAGCCCTCTGTCAATCTTATAACTTGCTGTTTATTTTAAGCTTGCATATACAAGGAAGTTTGTTCCAATTGGCTAATCTACCAAACTTGATGTGGATCAACAGATTTGTGAGAGCTGCCTGCATAGACACCATTAGTTGTCCGCTCTATTAAAAAGTACATAGCCTTATAAAATGATCCAAATTCTCCCAAGAAAATACATAATTTAACTTGTGAATTCCAGCTTCAGCGCCAATGAATATGCTTGGACAATCTGGAGGAGAAACCTCTCATCCTTCTCCAGTCCACAGACTAGGTTTGTGTTCTGTACCTTGGTATATGAACATTTGTTCTTGCTTCATCAATCTGCTCGGCAACATTACAACCTGGATCATATTAAGGTACAAATCTAAGGCTGCTAAAAGGATAAGGGAAAGAATGTGTGGATTTGAAGGCCAACTGTCTAATATTTTATAAAAGTTGCAAGTAGATATACTTTAAAGTGCCATGGGATTGAAAGCTACAATGAAAGGGGCCGTTACAGCACATATGGGATCCTTTAAAGTGCCATGTGATTGAAAGCTACAATGAAAGGGGCCATTACAGCACATTTGGGATCTAAGCATTGTTGTGCATTGAATTATAAGCACCATTTATTAGGATTAAACATAAATTAATATTTGACCTATCCAATATTCCAGGTCCTTACTGAAACCAAGGAACTGGTTGGGAGGGGGGGGGGGGAGTTCCCCCCACCACTGGTACCATGTAATCCCGTGCTACCTGCTCCATGGTTGGATAGTCGGCGACTAAACCGTTTCCCCCACCTGGTTTGCCAGGTGAGGAGGGGGCTGTGACCAAAGCCCCCTCCTCACCAGCAGGACCAAAAACAAGACCTGTCAAAGGGTGGATGAGCTTCTAGCGAGCCAACGGCCATCCACACTTCAGTAGCAGTTGTGATCACTGTCGTATATAGCTTGTAAGGAATGATGATAAAGGACACACACCAAAATTCTTTACTTCCAGCGGCGGATGTCCGCAGGAACTGGAGGACAGAGATGTGTGGTGCGTCAGTCACCGTTCCCGTCGAAAACCAGCACCACTGCGTCGCTAATGTTTTCAACGATGATGAATGAATGAATGAAGGAACTGGTGACATCAAGTTTCCAGGGTGTAAAGGACTCTGTAATGGGAGTTGTAGCCATGACAACAACTACAGTACAGTGAAGTGGCTGCTGGAATGGACACTGCACTCCTGAAATCTGAGGACTTCCTTAATCATCCCCCATGCCTAAGATAACTTCAAATCTGACTTTTGTTGGCTAGCTATTATCTGAATGTATACACCATTGAACATCGAACATGATGCAGTGATCTTCTGCTATGAATGAATCCTTAAACGTGCATGCAATGTTCTTTAAAAACACAATCGATCAATGCAAACCTTGACTGCAAGAGTTCTTGCTGAATTGGAGTGATTTTGATTTGTTTCTTCCCAATCAAGTGGTTGCCCCCATTGAAGGTGCCGACCGTGTAACAGACCAGAGCAGAGTTATTATGTACACTGAGGATCTTTGATCTGAAAGGCTCACAAAAGGCCTGGTATTCCACAGCTAAAATAAAGCAAGCCAATTTGAATGGTCAGCAAACTCTCATCCCTGCAAGCTTGTGGATCTGGTAAGAAATGCATTCTGTTGGTCATCATCTGCTAGTAACCTTCAGTTCTAAAATAATTTGATTCTTCTGAAAACTTGAGCAAATTATGTACTGGATGGCAGCCTCAATTTTAACTTGGTTTCCTGTTTTTCTACTGAATCCTGTTTTAAATTCGCAAGCAATGACCATTTAATTAGCGTACCCAGATCCAAAGTTGCTTTTGTCCAATGTTGGCTTTTGCATATTAATCTCGCATTGATCTCGCGAGATTGAAATTGCAAAGAAAGGAGCAGATTCAGCATTTGTCGAACTACAAGATATCCAAACGGCTCGGTGAGATATTTGGTGACCAGAGGAAGATGCAGCCTAATGAAAAAATGCAAGAGATTTCTGGGAAACCAGAGGTATGGTTTGCTAAGGAATTGCTAATATAGAGGCAAGCAAAGTCTCCACCCTCACAAACGTGCAAGTTCTTTATTACTGATAGCTGGGTCTTGAATGGTTCAACATGTCCCTAGTTCACTAAGTTTTTTATTATTGTACCCTTGCTGAACCAGAGGTCTTCGCATTTGGCAATGCACATGCCAATGTATTTTAACTAAGTCATTGTACATTCTGGTGCATGAGGACCAGTCATTGGGGATGTTAGTACCGCTCTTGGACTCCAGAAATTGTATTGCTACTCAAACCATTAAATTGGACCCTTAACTAAATATCCTGATAATATTTCTTGACATTCCCTCACTGTAATATTTTACAAAAGCCATCAGCAGTTATTATACTTGAACAGCTTTGAATTTTCCAATCATTCTAGATGGTCAAGCAATTTCCCCAGTGGCATTTCAGATCCACTTAATTCTGATTTCCTCCAGTGGCTGGGAAACCAAGAATTGACACTTCAACAACATTGGAATTGCAGCTTGAATCTCAATCACTGGCTGTGACATAGAAACATAGAAACATAGAAATTAGGTGCAGGAGTAGGCCATTCGGCTCTTCGAGCCAGCACCGCCATTCAATATGATCATGGCTGATCATCCAACTCAGTATCCCGTACCTGCCTTCTCTCCATACCCTCTGATCCCTTTAGCCACAAGCGCCACATCTAACTCCCTCTTAAATATAGCCAATGAACTGGCCTCGACTACCCTCTGTGGCAGAGAGTTCCAGAGATTCACCACTCTCTGTGTGAAAAAAGTTCTTCTCATCTCGGTTTTAAAGGATTTCCCCCTTATCCTTAAGCTGTGACCCCTTGTCCTGGACTTCCCCAACATCGGGAGCAATCTTCCTGCATCTAGCCTGTCCAACCCCTTAAGAATTTTGTAAGTTTCTATAAGATCCCCTCTCAATCTCCTAAATTCTAGAGAGTATAAACCAAGTCTATCCAGTCTTTCTTCATAAGACAGTCCTGACATCACAGGAATCAGTCTGGTGAACCTTCTCTGCACTCCCTCTATGGCAATAATGTCCTTCCTCAGATTTGGAGACCAAAACTGTATGCAATACTCCAGGTGTGGTCTCACCAAGACCCTGTACAACTGCAGTAGAACCTCCCTGCTCCTATACTCAAATCCTTTTGCTATGAAAGCTAACATACCATTCGCTTTCTTCACTGCCTGCTGCACCTGCATGCCTACTTTCAATGACTGGTGTACCATGACACCCAGGTCTCGCTGCATCTCCCCTTTTCCTAGTCGGCCACCATTTAGATAATAGTCTGCTTTCCTGTTTTTGCCACCAAAATGGATAACCTCACATTTATCCACATTATACTGCATCTGCCAAACATTTGCCCACTCACCCAGCCTATCCAAGTCACCTTGCAGTCTCCTAGCATCCTCCTCACAGCTAACACTGCCCCCCAGCTTAGTGTCATCCGCAAACTTGGAGATATTGCATTCAATTCCCTCATCCAGGTCATTAATATATATTGTAAATAGCTGGGGTCCCAGCACTGAGCCTTGCGGTACCCCACTGGTCACTGCCTGCCATTCTGAAAAGGACCCGTTTACTCCTACTCTTTGCTTCCTGTTTGCCAGCCAGTTCTCTATCCACATCAATACTGAACCCCCAATGCCATGTGCTTTAAGTTTGTATACTAATCTCTTATGTGGGACCTTGTCGAAAGCCTTCTGGAAGTCCAGATACACCACACCCACTGGTTCTCCCCTATCCACGCTACTAGTTACATCCTCGAAAAATTCTATAAGATTCGTCAGACATGATTTACCTTTCGTAAATCCATGCTGACTTTGTCCAATGATTTCACCACTTTCCAAATGTGCTGCTATCCCATCTTTAATAACTGACTCTAGCAGTTTCCCCACTACCGATGTTAGACTAACTGGTCTGTAATTCCCCATTTTCTCTCTCCCTCCCTTCTTAAAAAGTGGGGTTACGTTTGCTACCCGCCAATCCTCAGGAACTACTCCAGAATCTAAAGAGTTTTGAAAGATTATTACTAAAGCATCCACTATTTCTGGAGCTACTTCGTTAAGTACTCTGGGATGCAGCCTATCTGGCCCTGGAGATTTATCGGCCTTTAATCCATTCAATTTACCCAACACCACTTCCCGACTAACCTGGATTTCACTCAATTCCTCCAACTCCTTTGACCCGCGGTCCCCTGCTATTTCCGGCAGATTATTTATGTCTTCCTTAGTGAAGACGGAACCAAAGTAGTTATTCAATTGGTCCGCCATATCCTTGTTCCCCATGATCAACTCACCTGTTTCTGACTGCAAGGGACCTACATTTGTTTTAACTAATCTCTTTCTTTTCACATATCTATAAAAACTTTTGCAGTCAGTTTTTATGTTCCCTGCCAGTTTTCTTTCATAATCTATTTTTCCTTTCCTAATTAAGCCCTTTGTCCTCCTCTGCTGGTCTCTGAATTTCTCCCAGTCCTCCGGCATGCTGCTTTTTCTGGCTAATTTGTACGCATCATCCTTCGCTTTGATACCATCCCTGATTTCCCTTGTTATCCACGGATGCACTACCTTCCCTGATTTATTCTTTTGCCAAACTGGGATGAACAATTTTTGTAGTTCATCCATGCAGTCTTTAAATATCTTCCATTGCATATCCACCGTCAACCCTTTTAGAATTAATTACCAGTCAATCTTGGCCAATTCACGTCTCATACCCTCAAAGTTACCTTTGATACCATCAAAGGTGACTCGTAATCTTTCTCAGCAATTGTCAAACCTTGCTTCAAATGTCCATGGGTTGCCTCGGCACATTGAAGAGCAAATGGTAATTGGTCATGGGAGTAAATGGTCATCGGGGAGATATCCAGTACCCTGTCCTCAGCCACCTCTACTCGGATCTATCCGTACAGAGTAAAGAGCAACTAGTGAAGATCCATGGGGCATGCATGGAGTGATGGACTATGTGCTTCACAATACTCACCTTGATTGGTTGGTGGGATACTCCATCCCAAAACCCACTGAAGATCAGGAGCCAATTGGAATTGTACAATCTAAAATTGATGAACATCAATAGTGAAGTTTTATTCAACATCGAGCATTCATTTAAACAAAACTTCTGGCAGACATTCTGACTGCTCCTATGTAATAATAGGTCACTGGTTTGAATCTTGCACTCTAGATGTTAATGCAGTGAACTATTCATGTGATTGATTCTAGACCAGTGCTCTTAGCTGACCTACCTTGGCTGAAAACATTGTGAAATTGATTTTTTGTAACCAGAATAAACGATTTCATGTAAATAACTAGTAGTGAATTCAACTCCACTTATACCTTGCCACTGAAGCGCAATACAATCCTGCAAGATTTGCCTTATATAATATCCAAACTCAATTGCATGAAGTGGCATGTGACCTGCTTTACACATAGGTAATTGCATAGACCTTGTAGATTTTTGGCCTTTGAAAATGTGCTAATCTTTTGCAAGCCAAAATACTTTGCAATGAGTTCCAATTTTAGTTGATGAGCAAGTTGAGTCATTTGGTGTTTAATTGTGAGCTTTTAATGATCAAAAGTACATTAAAATTCTGTGCCCTGAAAATTATACATTGAAATAAATCTCTCCTAGACAAATTGCCTAAGACCACAGCAAACGAGGAGCCAGAGTAGGATTTTTGGTAATCTTTAGAAGATTGGTGGAGATTAACTGATTCTTGATTATGAAGGGTGTCAGGGGTTATGGGAAGGCAGGACAATGCAGTGGAGAGGGAAAGATAGATCAGCAATGATTGAATGGAGGGGTAGACGATGGGCCGAATGGCCTAATTCTACTCATAGAACTTATGTAGCATGGGGTCAGCAGGTTGGTCAATCATCGTAGAAAGCTGAATGTGGGGTCCACGTATCACTTTAGTAAGTTATTGAGTATGTTGTATTTAAAGTTAAGAATTGCAATTTCAATATGCAAGAGGGAATTTTTGGTTCTTGCAAGCAATAATTTGTCAATTAGGACATGGCATTATTGTTAGAAGTCACAACTAAATTTTCAAGTCACTAGGATTTAATATTTGTGGATAAATCCACTCGACTGTTCTTTCATGATATTTGTTCTGGGTTTAATAAAGGTTATGGTCTTGTAATAAGGTGTGGCATTGTAATGAGAAAGGTTCATCAGATTTGTTTTAACCGTTAAATGTCAGATGAGAGACTACTGGAATATTTTATATTTCCATAAGATTGTTCCTTCTCGTTGAAGCAAAAGGCAACCTGGATGCTGTTTCTAAATGGAGCCATGGAGTTTCATGTGCATCTAATTTAACAGTTCCTCCAATGCAGTGCTCTTCAGCCTTTTAATACCTTAGCGCCCACTTTTGTGAGGGTAAAGTTTTCGTACTCCCACTAATATTTAAATTGAAAAAAAAATTACATACCCAGCATAAAACAATAAAATTAATTGAAATTACCTTTAATATAATGCGATCCTTGAGGCTGATGCTAAGAAACAAAATGTTGGATATCTGGTTCGATTTTCGTAAGGAACAAGCAAAGGTCTCCTCTTTCAGTGATTTTTCTGCCTGGTGACGATACAGGGGGAGGGCAACCCCTGCAAACCCAATCACCAACACCGGAGAGAAGATACATGGAGTCACAACTCCTTCGCCCAATCATATAACAGTACCTGCAAACATCTTCATACATAGCAACAAAGTAGAAACATCTTAGTACATAGGGAAACATACCAATCACGGGTGACGGTGGGGAGACACAGAAACAAAGTAGAAACATCTTTAGGGCAATAAGAAACTTGTAGGTGCAGGCCACCCTTCTGGACCAATCATGCATTAAGCGTCGGAGTTCTGGAGCTCCTGCAAAAGCCCAGACTTTGTGGCAACCAGTGGGTCACAGGTGCAGAAGCTTCCTGAAACTTCTGTAAAGTTCCGGACTTAGTGCTTGCAAAGTGAGGTCATCAGCCCATTCTCACAGACACCCACTTGCCATTTCCCAAGTACCCAAATCCCTGCATATCTACATGTGCACCAGTGAACCAATATCGTGGCGCGTTGAATGAAAATGTTTTGGCACAATCTTGTTTTATGTATGTTCAATACCCGTATAAGCGAGTTCGGTATTCCGACTGAGCATGCCCAGGTCATAGGTCACTGGAGAAAAACATTGTATCGAACCGGGTCTCCCACGCTGCAACCGCTGTTGAATTGCTACTGGAGTTAGAGACACTAGTTCTCCCTTCCCCACTGGTCCATGCTGAAGGGCGGCTGGATGTGCCTGTCCCTGTCCGGTGGTGGCCCCAGACTTGCAGACGGCGTGGGGGGGCAAAGCCCCTCCCCCATTCCCCAGTCCCTGCCTCCTCTCTCCTGCCATCTACCCCGCTGACTGCCGCTCCTTTGCGGGAACCGTTGCTCAGCGATTCCCGTCGCTACACCGACTGCCATCCCGCGGTCCAGGTATAAGCTCAGGGGCGACTGCGCTTTTGTAGTTGCAGCACCTAGACTGTGGAACAGCATCCCTCTTCTCATCAGAACTGCCCCCTCCATCGACTCATTTAAGTCTAGACGTAAAACTTATTTCTACTCACAAGCGTTTCTTGAGGTCCTCTGAGGGAGCGCTGTATGTATGTATTTATGTATGTATTGTTAGATCTATGTACCACCGTATGTTACACGTTAGTACCTGCACTGATGTAAAGCACTTTGGTCAACGAGTTGTTTTTAAATGTGCTCTAGAAATAAAATTGACTTCACTTGACTGAGGTCGGAGCTCCAGGTCTGTGGAGAACCACACCTGCCCTCCCCCACAGTGAGTGGGACCCGAATCCCTCGGCATCTTCACAGGTCACAGAGCGACCTCGGCGGGCAGTTGACCTTCCGCTGCACCTCTCGCCTTTTCCAGTGGCTTTTGTTTGGGCCAAGGTTCGGCGCCGGAGCAGCGGCGGGGGAGGGCATATGCGGTTCTCCACAGACACGATTTAGTCAAGATTTTTGTGCTCAAATTTGAACAAACTTCCAACCAGAGTTGGTCAAGAGTGCTATCCATTAAATTGTGGCTGAAACATTTAGATCTTTTAAAACCTAAACCAGTTTTTTTTTAAATCACTATTTGTGATTTTTGCCATTAATAGTCTAAGTTAGAATTGTATGCTGATATACTGAATCAGCTCCTTTTCCAATTCAATCAATTTACCATATTTGGGAGATGTATCATCATTGATTAATTCAAGAAACAAGGATGTAAGCCAGCATTCCACAAGACCGAGCCTTGATACCAGTGTTGGCTAAAGTTAAAATGAAGCTAAAACCCAGCTCGAGTATCTCCTTGTTGCTGGAGTGGGAGCAGAATCAACTTTACAATTGCCTCATCACACTACTGCATCTCCTGGTCTTTTATCTTTTTTTTTGTGAGTGGGGGTGGGAACACATTGTTTTATTTATCATTAACATCCTGTGCTCACAACAAAAAATAAAATGGGGTCTGAACAATAGAAGAATGCAAAGTCTTTACCACTTATCAGTGTGTCCTAGTGTGAATAATTAATTAGCATTTGTCTGAAGCAAACATATTTGGATCCTTTAAAAAAATAAGAGCTCATTTTGCACATGAGCTATGTACTGGGGTTTGTTTCTTTAAAAAAAGGATTACATTTATAACCCAAATAATTGACAATTGAAACCTTCTGAAGTACAAGTCTGAAGAAGTGTTCCAACCCAAAACATCACCCATCTTTTTTCTCCAGAGATACTGCCTGACCCACTGAGTTACTCCAGCACTCTGAAACGTCACCTATCCATGTTCTCCAGAGATGCTGCCTGACCCGCTGAGTTACTCCAGCACTCTGCGCTTATCTTCAATTGAAATATTCTCAGATCACGCATCCGTTGAGGTAATAGAATTAATAGCTTGGGTTGACAACCTTTCAGTGGTGGTTCTAATAATGTATTATGTTTAAGAAAGAACTGCAGATGCTGGAAAATCGAAGGTAGACAAAAATGTTGGAGAAACTCAGCAGGTGAGGCAGCATCTATGGAGCGAAGGAAATAGGCAACGTTTCGGGTCGAGACCCACATCAGTCTGAAGAAGGGTCTGGACTAATACTAATACTAATTAGGTCCTTTTCTTTCTGCACAGATGCTACATTTGCAGTATTATCTGTTCTTTCAGATTTCTAGCATCTACATCTTCCCTTTTTGGACACCAATGATCTTGCTTCTAATAAAAAGGGAGCTATTTCTGCCAACTGGTGAAGCAAGCAGTGGAATCACCAGTGAAATGTGTTGCTCGTGTTTCATATATTGATTAGAGTTGCTATAATGCCATTTCTTGAGGCTCAATTGATTGTACAGTCACAGCCAAGTAAGGGAAGATTGTGGACTACTGTGAAATATGTCCAAAGTAATTCTAATATGTTGCATGTGCAAGAGCAGATTTGCATTTGTATGTTTTTCCCTTGACAGTTGATCAATTAATGGGCCATTTTACTACCGGCATATGGTCAGTGATCCTGCTGCACCACTGCATTGTGAACAATGGAAACATTGTGCAGTTAGTTTATTTGGCTTTCATTTCCAATATCTGGTGTTAGTATGTCAATAGATTGCAGAGTAATGCATCTTCCTTTTGAAATTACTCAGTCTTCAATTCTGTTACTCCAGTTATGTTGTAAGTTGCCAAAACTACCAATTAATCAATTTCCTGGAAATACATGTACTCTTGAACAAGTTTAAATTTTCAATATCTCTTCCTGCAGGAGGATTACTATGAATCCTCTCTTCACCCCTTATTGCTCAATCACATTCATTTAGAAACATATAAATTATTAAGGGATTGGACAGGCTAGATACAGGAAACATTTTCCCTGATGTTGGGGGAGTCCAGAACAGAGGGTCACAGTTTAAGGATAAGGGGTCGGCCATTTAGGACTGAGATGAGGAAAAACATTTTCACCCAGAGTTGTGAATCTGTGGAATTCTCTGCCACAGAAGGCAGTGGAGGCCAATTCACTAGATGTATTCAAGAGAGAGTTAGATAAAGCTCTTAGGGCTAACGGAATCAAGGGATATGGGGAGAAGGCAGGAACAGACTACTGATTTTGGATGATCATATTGAATGGCGGTGCTGGCTCAAAGGGCCAAATGGCCTACTCCGGCACCTATTTTCTATGTAAGTACATCTGCCAAGTTGCTATTAAGCTCTTACTCTTGATAGCAATATGATTTTATGTTCATCTTTTAAATGAAGGTGCAAAAGATATTGTGCAGTCTAGTAGTCTTTTGCTGTCAATCAAGCTATTATGACTTCATGGTGATATATTGGAGTTTTACAAACAAATCTTGTGATATATTGCAGCTATTAGCACCACAATTTACTAATCTTCCATCAGTAAACTCAAATTGGACATTATCTGCTCAAATTGAAATAATTAGATCAAATTGGATTTCGTACTAATCATCCCTTTTATGTATGTTTGAAAACAGTATGAACTGAGATTGATGCACACCAGATGAAGTGCAAAGATTTAATCATCTTTGAGTTAGATCCTATAGCTTATGAGGAAATAAAATGTGGAGTATGCAAGTGTGAAATCTGACTATTTCAGATGGATTGGATGGTCTGGAGGATGGGAAGAAAACCATCTACTCCCATATGCATTTCAGGTTTGATTAAATCTCAACTACTGATAGGAATCAATGATTTGGAACCACTTGCAAAAATACCAGTCGTTTCTCTTTGGAAAGTTAACGAGAATGTTGCAAGCAACTATTTTATATTTATATACAAGCAGAACAGCTAAACGCTTCCTTTTTGGTTTGTTTGCCTTCAGTGGTTTTTCAAGGTGATCAATTACTGATGAGTTTGAGCTTGAATTCTTAACTTCCTTCGACAAATAATTATTCTAAACCTTCACAATGTAGTTTCATAACTCAAGCCTATTTTGCACTGAGCCTTGTTATACACATTGATCCCACTCTTGCACAAGGGTACTCCAGCCCAGCTAGCACCATCCAGCAATTAGACCGGGTAGTGAGCCATTTGTTGGGTTCACTCATGAGTAACCCCGTTTCTTGAATATGATCACAACATTAGCAAGACAGGATGTGCAATCTACAGTGATTGGAAAAGTTAAAATTTTCAGGATTTTATTGACAATCACCTGTCAAATGTTGTATTTGCTTACATTGTAAATGTTTACAGGCATATGGGTCAACCAGGACTACAGTAGATGGGGATCTAGGTTGACAGGGACAAGTTGGCCCAAGGATCTGTTCCTGGGGTCTATGTCCTTGGGGAATGCACACAAGTCTGGATAACAAACAAACACAAAAATATTTAGTGTGCTGTCATGGTTTGACAGGTATAATAGTTTAAAATCTCATAATTACCACCCTGAAGTAAAAACATAAAGATAACCGAAAATCACTTACACATGACAACTCATTAAATGACTTCTGTGTATCCATGTCCATTTTCAACTACTTTCCAAGTAGCTAATTTTCCAGGAGAAGGGAGAACAAGCAATTATTACAAGCACAAAAAACCAGCAGTTTTCTGCAAACCCGAAACATTGGAGGTGATTAGACATTTGGAAATGATCACTTCAGATTCAGAATTAACTACCTCAAACAGATATCTGAAAATCAATGAGCAATTCCTAATCCAGATAAATACCACAAGGTGTTTATCAGCTGCAGACAAGGTGGCTGCTAAAATTGTCCTGTATTTTGGTATCACTGTAGCAACATTTCTAAAATAGGAAAATGTTTGGACCCAAGCTACTATTTAGTAATCAGATCAATATGTCTGTGGAAAACAGTATCACACTTAAATAAGGGAAGTCTGAATGAGAATAGGAGTGTAACATTTGAACATGCCAAATGAAGAACGATGGAGCCTGAATGGTGTGGATGGGTGGATGGGGGGAACAGACTGGTGCACATGGAACCTAGAGAAGGTGAAGCTCGCAGGAACAGCAACAGCTGCAAATTACAATTATGATAGATATTCTTCTATTGTTATTTATTGAAAATAAATATTTCAGCTGTTCAGTTTTTTTGACACTGCCTAGCCAAATCTTCAGACTTGTAGCACGACTTTGCACATGTCACTTTTGTCCAGCTATTATTTTGTTTTTACTTTTGCCACGAGGGAAATTGTCCACAAAATAGTAGCATGATACTATGAGTGTTGTATGAAATAAACTGCCAGAACTACCTACACAATAGCCTATTCCTTCGCTCCATAGATGCTGCCTCACCCGCTGAGTTTCTCCAGCATTTTTATCTACCTTACACAATAGCACTCTTACATTAGTACATGGAATTGTTAGATCTAGGTTCAGTGTTCTAGTCTTTTAGGCAGAGATGGTGATTATTTAATAATTCCACCATATTTGGTTGGATTTCCTTCCTTAATACACATTTAAACACTGCTTTTGTCAGCTAAATTCATGGACAGAATTGTTCAGTAGTCTACAGCCTAGGAGCCCCAATTTTAATGGTAGTTAGATTTTTATCATATTCATTAAACTTTGATTAGAAACAAACTCAAAGAAAACACCACACATTATTTCTTTATATATAAAAGTTTGCATTTTAAAACTTTCTGAATTAGCTAAAGGCCATTTGTCCTTGGTGGTCTTTTACAACAGGATTTGATTTGTTTTCTTTAAATCAATAAACAAAAGCAAGCGATGTTTTACAATGCACATCACCACAGTTGTGACAATAAAAAGTGAAGATGAGGTTAATCAATAAACAGAATAGGTTAGATGAATCCAGAACTTAACCTACTGGCCTTCCAGGCTAGAGAAGGAAAGGAAGACAAATGAATAAGTTGTTCCACAGTTGTGAGGTCTTCTGAAAGTATAGGAGTTGTCAAAACTTCATTTTATTACATTAAGAATGAAGGAAGAGAGCAAATGGAATGGCATGTTTGTGGTTTGGAAAAGGCGAAACAAATTCAGAGGATCAATGCCCATATGTGGGTCTCCCCTGCATTGTTGCTCTCTTCCACCCTACTCTCCATACAAAGCAGTTTAAAATAAAGTTCACTACATCAGTGTTAAATTCAAGTACAAACTCCCACAAGGTCAAACTTTAATAACTGGTTACAAAGTTGTATTTTACAAATTACATAAAACTGAAATGGTTACATAATTGTTTTTGTTTTAAAAAAAAGTTAGGTATGGACTGAGAAATGGATCATCTTGGGGAAAATTGTAGTTGTAAGAGTTTTTTAAAAAACAGACTTTGACTAATTGTGAGCCAAGTCATCATGAAGAACATACTTCAATCGACAAAACGTTTAAACAAATAATTTCAAGTGAAGTCAGAAACAAATATGTTCTAGAATTAGGTAAAGCATGCATCATGATTGCCTTGGGGTTTGCCTTATTGGCTGCCATATCTTCAGCTGGAACCCTGTTTACATATTTATCCAAGATATCTGCTGATCAGAACATCCATGGAATTTCCTGGCAGTACCACTCCTCCCATCAAAAGCAGCCATCTTTGCATTTGCATCACATACACTTCCTCCACTCAAGGTTATGAAAAAGAGATCTCTATTGTACCAAACAATATTTTGTTTTCTCTTTTCAACAAAATGAAGAAAAACAGCTCTGTGTAACAAGTAACCTCTTTTAGCTTCTTTGTGTGGGCAGACAACAAAACCAAACAGTCTTTACTAGGTTCTAGGATAATTCAAGTGACAAATGTTCTTATTTGAAAATAACCCAGATCTTGAAACATGTCCCACAGTTGATTTGGATTCAAAGCTTCAACTCTTGATAGCTGATGGCATCTCCATAGAGACAGGCTCTGTGCCAGTCGTGTGCTGGCCATCTGAATGAAGCACTTTCAGTAGATCTGGAGTACTAAAAAAACAAAACACCATCATTCCACACAATCAATGTGTTCAAAATTAGTGGGGGGAAAAACAAAAACAAAATCTACAACTCTAATACAAATCTAGCAGTGATCAGAGGAGAAAACATATACATTAAAACCATATCCAGTCTGCAAATTGCTGATGTTGTGGATTTAAACTAACCATAAGTGTTCAGGAACCTTGGGGACTGTTCTGCCATCCAGTGAGAATAAAAACTTCTCTCAACAAAAATCATTTACTTTCATGTTTAAAATTAACACTTCAGCAAGCATCAATTCTCAATGATTACTGTGAGAGCTCAAAATTTCTAATCACAATTTTGAGGAGAACTACCTCTTTACTTCACACCTGATAAAGAGTTATTAAACGAGAATGTTACATTTGTTTCATAGATGCTGCTTGACCTGCTGGGTATTTTCAGCATTTTGTTTTTACTTTATACCCAAAAAGTCTGGTTCTAATTGTAGAAACAAAAAACTGCAGATGCTGGTTTATACCAAAGATAGACACAAAGTGCCGGAATAACTCAGCTGGCCAGGCAGCATCTCAAGAGATAAAGGATGGGTAACGTTTCGGGTCAGGACCCTTCTTCAGCCTGAAACTAGAGGGTGGAGGGCAAAGAGCTGAGGTGAGGTGACCAGGCCAATTCAAGACCGGCCACAAATGCTTCATGCAGGGAGGTGCATGTTAAGCCCATTGTTGGCTAGGGACGGTGTGATCTCAAGAGGAAAACAATGTGAACAACTGTGGAACTTTTAAAACAACTATGATGGAAGGAAGGGGACAAGGAGGAAGGGGAGGAGAGTAAGTAGAAATACTTAAAGTAACTTAAAAATAAAGAATACAGTGTTCATACTGTGGTGTGGTAAGCTCTTCAAGCAAAATATAAGGTGTCGTATTAACGGGTCCTGTTCAGAATGGCAGGCAGTGACATTAGGGTGTCACAAGCCTCAGTGCTGGGACCCGTTATTTACAATATATATTGATGATTTAGATGAGGGAATTAAATGTAATGTCTCCAAGTTTGCAGATGGCACAAAGATGGGTGGCAGTGTGAGCTGCGAGGAGGATGCTATGAGGCTGCAGGGTAACTTGGATAGGTTGTGTGAGTGGGCAGAAGCATGGTCGATGCAGTATAATGTGGATAAATGTGAGGTTATCCACTTTGGTGGCAAGAACAGGAAGGCAGATTATTATCAGATTAGGAAAAGGAGAGGTGCAATGAGACCTGGGTGTGCTTGTATATCAGTCACTGAAAGTAAGCACGCAGGTACAGCAGGCAGTGAAGAAAGCTAATGGCATGTTGGCTTTCATTTCGGGAGGATTTGAATTTAGGAGCAAAGAGATCATACTGCAGTTGTACAGAACCCTGGTGAGACTGCACCTGGAGTATTGTGTGCAATTTTGGTCTAATTTGAGGAAGGACATTATTGCTATTGAGGGAGTGCAGTGCAGGTTCACCAGGTTAATTCCCGGGATGGCGGGACTGACATATGATGAAAGAGTGGGTCGAATGGGCTTGTATTCGCTGGAATTTAGAAGGATGAGAGGAGATCTTATAGAAACATATAAAATTCTTAGAGGATTGGACAGGGTAGATGCCGGAAAAATATTCCCAATGGTGGGGGAGCCCAGGGGTCACAGTTTAAGATTAAGGGGTAGGCCATTTAGGACTGAGATGAGGAAAAACATTTTCACCCAGAGAGCTGTGAATCTGTGGAATTCTCTGCCACAGAAAGCAGTGGAGGCCAATTCATTGGATGTGTTCAAGTGAGAGTTAGATATAGCTCTTAGGGCTAACGGAATCAAGCGAAAAAGGGAAAAACAGGATCGAGGTACTGATTTTTAGCTGATCAGCCGTGATCATATTGAATGGCAGTGCTGGCTCGAAGGGGCGAATGGCCTACTCATGCACCTATTTTTCTATGTTTCTAAGATTCCACGGAATTGCCACCAATGTTATTACATCTTTCTTAGGGGTCTAAAACCGTAGACCGTATGGTCCGAGGTGAGCCCTCAGCAACACCATGCACATTTGCAACTAAACCCCTCCATCTTAAAAGTACAACCGCTTTGCAATAAAGATCAAAACATGGTTTGCTTCTTAACTATCCACCTGCGAGAATTTTGTGACTCAGGCACAAGAACATCTGGAGCCCTCTTGTACTTCATTCATGTGCTGTCTCTCTCCATTTAGATGATATAAGCTATCTTCTGAATTTCCTCACCTCTTCATTTACGGACTCCAGCATCGTGCCAATTACAACTGCTAAAGATGCAAGTTACTTTATTCTAATACGTCTAATTATTTTTTAGTCTTAAATTGTTTTAAATTAATTTTATATATTTAAAAAAACGAAAACTTGTGTTTTTAAGTGTCTTTAGCTATCAAATATATTGAAAACTATATATATTAGTATTTTTTATATAACCCAAAGCTCTGCCTCGTGTTAAAGGCTGTCTGGGAATTGGGAGGTGGAACCCACCCCAGCTGATCTTTCACTGTCTATCGAGATGCTTTCCACCTGTGGACAAGATGGCCACCTGACCCACTGCAGCCAGACCACGTCAACACGGGATGTGGGCAGCAGGCTGAATACACTTTGTTTTGGCCAACAATTTCAAAAGATCTTCTGCTTGCGAAGGAAGCCTATTCTTGACATGTATTAATACATCTTCTGCATCAAACCCACATCCCTAACTCTTGTGGCTTTACATGTACAGCCTCTGAGAAGGGTGAACAGACATAATGGACCTATAGCCCCTATTTTTATAGCTCCTCATGTTTCTTGATATAGATGTGGAAGGAAAATGGAACATTGAATAGTCCAGAACAGGAACGACCTTCAGTTAACAATGTTTGTGCCATAATGCCTCATCTGCCTGCACGTGATATATATCTCTCTATTCCCTGCACTTTATGTGCCCATCTAAAAGACTCTTAAATGTCACTATCGTATCCAAAGATCTTATAGTGAGCAAGATGGTCCACTCCTCTAAAAAGCCGTAGTAGGTGATGGGTAATCTTCAGCGCCATTTCCGTAACCGGCTTCCGTCATGGCGTCAAGCTAATTCAGGGAGATTCTGCTATATCAGGCTGAGAGATTAAAGAATAGACACAAAACGCAGCGGGTCGGGCGGCATTTCTGGACAAAAGGAATAGGTGACATTTCGGGTTGAGACCCGTCTTCAGACTGAGTCAGGGGAAAGAGGAACTCAAACCATCCTCCCCCCCCCCTCCTTCCGACACGGAAACGGAGCGATCACCGGCCCCCCCTTTTCACAGAGCCACAGTATGAGTGACACTAGTCTACCCTATCTAAGCCTCTCATAACTTTATTTACTTCGTCGCATCTCCCCTCAACCTCCAATGTTCCAGAGAAAACAATCCAAGTCTATCCACCCTCTCCCTGTAGCTGAAACCCTCTAATCCAGGCAGCATTCTGGTAAACCTCCTCTGCACCCTCTCCAAAACTTTCACATCTATTCTGTAATAGAGGCGACCAGAACTGCATGTAATACAGAGAAGTGTGAGGTGTTGCATTTTGGGAAGTCTAACATGGGCAGGACCTACACAGTGAATGGCAGGGCTCTAGGGAGTGTTGTCGATTAGAGGGATCTAGAACAGGTGCATGGTTCCTTGA
The DNA here is from genome assembly GCA_038087875.1 of Malacoraja senta. Lineage (NCBI taxonomy): Eukaryota > Metazoa > Chordata > Chondrichthyes > Rajiformes > Rajidae > Malacoraja > Malacoraja senta. The sequence continues at coordinate 21,002 of JAXLNO010000046.1, read as the reverse complement.
AGGAGGAGTCGAAGGTAGATAGGGTGGTCAAAAAGGTGTTTGTCACATTGGCCTTCATTAGTCAGAGTATTGAGTATAGAAGGTGGGAGGTCATTATGCAGTTGTACAAGGCGTTGGTGAGGCCGCATTTAGAGTATTGTGTTCAGTTCTGGATAACATTATATAGGGAAGATGCTGGCAAACTGGAACAGGTACAGAGAAGATTTACGAGGATGTTGCCAGGACTAGAGGGTCTGAGCTATGGGGATATTTTGAGTAGGCTGGGATTCTATTCCTTGGAGCACAGGAGGATGAGGGGTGATCTTATAGAGATGTATAAAATCCATGAGAGGAATAGATTCAGTAGATACACAGAGTCTCTTGCCCAGAGTAAGTGAATCGAGGACCAGAGAACATAGATTTAAGGTGAAAAGATTTAATAGGAATCTGAGGAATGACGTTTTCACACAAATGGTGGTGGGTGTATGGAACAAGCTGCCAGAGGAGGTAGTTGACGCAGGGACTATCCCAACATTTAAGAAACAGTTAGACAGGTTTGGACGGATATGGACCCAAATGTGAGCAGGTGGGACTAATGTCGCTGGGATATGTTGGCCGGTGTGGGCAAGTTGGGCCAAAGGGCCTCTTTCCACACTGCATCACTCTATGACTCTACTCCAAATGCAGACTAACCAAAGTCCTACAGAGCATTACTTTCTGACTCTCAATGCCCCTAACAATGAAGGTAAGCATAACATACACCTTCTTTATCACCCTATCTATTTTTGCTGCCATCTTTGAACCCTTCAAGATCCGTCTGCACATCAATCCTCTTAACAGTTTGCCATTAATTGTATTAACCTCCCAAAATGCAACACATAACACTTGCTCAGGTTAAACTCCATCTACCATTTCTCCGCCTATTTCACCAGTTGTATCTTCTGACAGTCATCCTCAGTGGCTTCAACGCCTCCAGTTTTGGTGTCATCAGCAAACTTACTCACCAACCCATCTATATTGACACAATAGACAATAGGTGCAGGAGTAGGTCATTCGGCCCTTCGAGCCAGCTTTATATTCTTGGCTAGCTTACCTTCATACTTCATCTTTTCTCCCCATATTGTCTTTTTAGTTACCTTCTGCTGATCTTTAAAAGTCGCCCAATCATCTGTCTTCCTGCTCATCTTTAGACAATAGACAATAGGTGCAGGAGTAGGACATTTGGCCCTTCGAGCCAGCACCGCCATTCAATGTGATCATGGCTGATCATCCCCAATCAGTACCCCGTTCCTGCCTTCTTCTCATATCTCCTGACTCCGCTATTTTTAAGAGCCCTATCTAGCTCTCTCTTGAAAGCATCCAGAGAACCTGCCTCCAACGCCCTCTGAGGCAGAGAATTCCAGACTCACCACTCTCTGTGAGAAAAAGTGTTTCCTCATCTCCGTTCTAAATGGCTTACTCCTTATTCTTAAACTATGGCCCCTGGTTCTGGACTCCCCCAACATCGGGAACATGTTTCCTGCCTCTAGCGTGTCCAAACCCTTAACAATCTTATATGTTTCAATGAGATTCCCTCTCATCCTTCTAAACTCCAGAGTGTACAAGCCCAGCTGCTCCATTCTCTCAGCATATGACAGTCCCGCCATCCCGGGAATTAACCTTGCAGGTTACACCTGGGTCATTTATATATCACAAACAGCAACCGTCCCAGTGCAGATCGTTGCGGAACTCCACTGGTCATACCCCTCCAGAAGCCATACTTAATATTTATTTCAAAGCCAAATTCTTCCAAAAGAATAGCTAAAAAATAATCACTTTTATAAATACAGCTTTGCTGATAGATGGAACAATTTTGGAAAATGTTCCAGATCAATTTGTGATGGGTGATTGAATGCCATAAAGAAGGGAACTTTTTCTAATAAAGCAACAGGTATTTTTTGCCACTAACTCTACTGGATAGGGCAGCTTCAAAATTGTCAACCCAAACTTTAAACTCAATCCAGAACAAGGCACATTTGACTGTACAAACATACAACATCAAATAATCCAGCAGCTGAACAAGGTTTACATGCAATACCGAGTTAATGGAACAGATTGAATTGTTTGTCCTCGTCACCAGGGGGCGGAAATCGCTATCAAAACATGGGGGGCGGGGGGGGGACAATTCCTTGACGGCCGCGCGCATGCGCACACACGCGAGGTTTCGGCAGTGGGCCCTGTGGACGGTAACAGCGGGAGCTGACCTGGTTGGTGACCGACTCCAAACTCCAGCAACAGCAGCTTCGTTCGCCCCGAATCGTGGGGCATGAATCGGCCCATTCGCAGGGCCTTTCATCGCCCAGCGTGGCTTAAAATCGACCGGCGGGGGCTTCAAAATCGATGCAGCAGATTGATTTTAAGCTGTGCCGGGCAATGAAAGGCCCCGCAAACGGGTCGATTCAGCTCTTAGAATGCGTCTGATACCCGCATGAATCTTTCAAAAGCTACAATGTGATAAATAACACTTAAACAAATAAAACTGAAGCAAATAAAGGCAAACGGAAGAGCCAACCTTGGAAGGGGGTGAGACAGAGAGAGAGAGAGAGAGAGAGACAGAGAGAGAGAGAGCGAGATAGAGAGATGTGAAAAACATACTAAATAACATGAGTGACCGTGAATGAGGGACTTACCTGCAAGCCAGCCAGGAAACCCGTTCGACCAGATTCCTTAATGACCCATTTAAATCCGATACCCGTTTAAATCTTTCCCATCCACCAATATATCCAATTAGTTCAAATGGTAATTGTACCCACAATCAGACAGCTTTGGAAGGGCAAAACATAATTGGTGACACATCCTGTTAATATGGTGTTAATAGAGACATTTAACAAGCGCTTTATGGTGACACCCCCACTGTCTTTCGGAAAACTGAGATTTTAAATCGTTTTTTTTCCACCGAATTTCAAAATCCGGATTACAAAACATGGGGGGGGGGGGGGGAGATTGTCCCCCACCTCTCAAAACATGGAGGGGACGTGCCCCCACCCCCCCCTCCCAGGATTTCCGTCACCAGTACCTGTTTTGATTACCCATCAACGTTTCTTCAGTGTCTTTCTCTTCCTCTGTCTGTGGTCGATCTTGTTCTTGATTCTCCGGGAGGATTTCATTCTTCAGAGACACTCTCTCTCCATTCACTGCATTAGATAAATCTGTTGATGGTTTTGCAGAGAAACTGATCAAATGCAAACTTAATTTAAAAAAGAAAGTAATCTAGCACATGAATAAACTAAATCAATAATAACAGAAATATTGTCCTTTCATTTTAAATTGGGCTTCTGCATTTTCAGTTATTGAATATCCAGAACAGTTGCTCAGAAAATGAAAGCTTTCTTCATCCTTTCTCCGACCCTTGAAGACTGAAAAAGGTGAATTTATTATGGGGAACAAGGAAATGGCAGATGGGTTGAACAGGTACTTTGGATCCGTCTTCACGAAGGAGGACACAAACAATCTTACTGATATACTAGTGGCCAGAGGATCTGGGGTGACTGGAACTGAAGGAAATCCACATTAGGCAGGAAATGGTGTTGGGTATACTGATGGGACTGATAGCTGATAAATCCCCAGGGCCTGATGGTCTGCGTCCCAGGGTACTTAAGGAACTGGCTCTAGAAATCGTGGATGCATTGGTTATAATTTTCTAATGTTCTGTAGATTCAGGATCAGTTCCTGTGGATTGGAGGGTAGCTAATGTTATCCCACTTTTTAAGAGAGGCAGGAGAGAGAAAACAGGGAATTATAGACCAGTTAGCCTGATATCGGTGGTGGGGAAGATGCTGGAGTCAATTATAAAAGATGAAATAGCGGCACATTTAGATAGCAGTAACAGGATCGGTCTGAGTCAGCATGGATTTACAAAGGGGAAATCATGCTCGACTAATCTTTTGGAATTTGAGGATGAAACTAGGAAAATGGACAAGGGAGAGCCAGTGGATGTAGTGTACCTGGACTTTACAAAAGCATTTGATAAGGTCCCACATAGGAGATTAGTGGGCAAAATTAGGGCACATGGTATTGGGGGTAGAGTGCTGACGGATAGAGAAGTGGTTGGTAGACAGGAAACAAAGAGTAGGGATTAACGGGTCCCTTTCAGAATGGCAGGCAGTGATTAGTGGGGTACTGCAAGGCTCGGTGCTGGGACCGGAGCTTTTTACAATATACATCAATGATTTGGATGAAGGGATTCAAAGTAACATTAGCAAATTTACAGATGACGCAAAGCTGGTGGCAGTGTGAACTGTGAGGAGGATGCTATGAGAATGCAGGGTGACTTGGACAGGTTGGGTGAGTGGGCAGATGCATGGCAGGTGCAGTTTAATGTGGATAAATGTGAGGTTATCCACTTTGGTAGCAAAAACAGGAAGGCAGATTACTATCTAAATGGTATCAAGTTGGGAAAAAGGGAATGCAATGGGATCTGGGGGGTCCTTGTTCATCAGTCTATGAAAATAAGCATGCAGGTACAGCAGGCAGTGAAGAAAGTGAATGTCATGTTGGCCTTCATAACAAGAGGAGTTGAGTATAGGAGCAAAGAGGTCCTTCTGCAGATGTACAGGGCCCCAGTGAGACCACACCGGGAGTATTGTGTGCAGTTTTGGTCCCCTAATTTGCGGAAGAATATTCTTGCTATTGAGGGAGTGCAGCATAGGTTTACAAGGTTAATTCCCGGGAATGCGGGACTGTCATATGCTGAGAGAACGGAGTGGCTGGGCTTGTATACTCTGGAGTTTAGAAGGATGAGAGGTTATCTTATTGAAACATAAGATTATTATGGGGTTGGACACGCTAGAGGCAGGAAACATGTCCACGATGTTGGGGGAGTCCATAATCAGGGGCCACAGTTTAAGAATAAGAGTGTAGGCCATTTGGAACACTTTTTCACACAGAGTTGTGAGTCTGTGGAATTCTCTACCTCAATGGGCGGTGGAGGCCGGTTCTCTGGATACTTTCAAGAGCTAGATAGGGTGCTTAATGATAGCGGAGTCAAGGATATGGGGAGAAGGCAGGAACGGGGTACTGACTGGGGATTATCAGCCATGGTCACAATGAATGGCGGTGCTGGGTCGAAGGGCCAAATGGCCTACTCCTGCACCTATTGTCTATTGTCCTTTCTCTCAAAGCCCATATATATATATATATATATATATTTATATAGGGTAGACAAAAGTGCTGGAGAAACTCAGCGGGTGCAGCAGCACCTATGGAGCGAAGGAAATAGGCAACGTTTCGGGCCGAAACCCGAACTTTCCAAGTGCATAAACAATGAACTAAAATTCATACTAACATTAATCATTGCAAAAGGATTTGAGTATAGGAGCAGGGAGGTTCTACTGCAGTTGTACAGGGTCTTGGTGAGACCACACCTGGAGTATTGCATACAGTTTTGGTCTCCAAATCTGAGGAAGGACATTATTGACATAGAGGGAGTGCAGAGAAGGTTCACCAGACTGATTCCTGGGATGTCAGGACTGTCTTATGAAGAAAGACTGGATAGACTTGGTTTATACTCTCTAGAATTTAGGAGATTGAGAGGGGATCTTATAGAAACTTACAAAATTCTTAAGTGGTTGGACAGGCTAGATGCAGGAAGATTGCTCCCGATGTTGGGGAAGTCCAGGACAAGGGGTCACAGCTTAAGGATAAGGGGGAAATCCTTTAAAACCGAGATGAGAAGAACTTTTTTCACACAGAGAGTGGTGAATCTCTGGAACTCTCTGCCACAGAGGGTAGTCGAGGCCAGTTCATTGGTTATATTTAAGAGGGAGCTAGATGTGGCCCTTGTGGCTAAAGGGATCAGAGGGTATGGAGAGAAGGCAAGTACAGGATACTGAGTTGGATGATCAGCCATGATCATATTGAATGGCGGTGCAGGCTCGAAGGGCCGAATGGCCTACTCCTGCACCTAATTTCTATGTTTCTATGTTTCTAAGTCCATCATCACTGTCATACAGCGTGGAAACAGGCCCTTCTGCCCAACATGCCCACACTGATTAACATGCCCCATCTACACTAGTTCCACCTGCCTGCGCCTGGCCCATATCCCTATAAACCTGTCCGATCCATGCACCTGTCTAAATGTTTCTAAAAGGTTGCGATAGTACCTGCATCAACTACCTCCACAGAGCCCTACCATTCACTGTGTATGTCCTGCCCTAGCTAGTCTTCCTAAAATGCAACACCTTACATATTTTAGTATTAAATCCATCAACTATTCTTCAGCTCCACCTGCCCAACCGATCAAAATCCCGCTGCAATTTTTGACAAACATCTTCACTACCTACAAGGTAGACAAAAATGCTGGAGACTCAGCGGTTGAGGCAGCATCTATGGAGTGAAGGAATAGGTGACGTTTTGGGTTGAGACCCTTCTTCAGACTGATGCTCACTATCTACAATATCACCCATTTTTGTGCAGAAAGAACATATTTATAAACTCAGCAATAGTTTGTAATCTTAAGGGGCTTTAAAGACATTTTATAGATACATCAGAAATAGGCTAACTCCCAGATTACAAAGAGAAACAGATATTGCAGCAGGCAAGTACAGCATGTGTCACAGCATCCTATCCGCACAGTACTCACCCGAGTCTTGCTTCTTTACTGTTTTATCTTCAGCTTCCTTCTCCTCTTCTTTGGCTTTATCTTTCTCCTGCTCTGGGTCAGAGGGATTCTTCTTCAATGTATTGTTGGCAGAATCATCTCCTCCCATAAACATGGACTTTAAATGTTTGTAGATCTCACCTGCCTTTGTCATTACTTCCTGACTAGCTTTGTAGCGGCGTATCTGGAAAACATTGCCAATAATATGTAGACAAGATGAGGCAGAGTGGGTCCGACAAAACAAAGTAATCGAGATGGTCTCAGAATTGTCTTTGCAAGTGCAGAAATACTGAAGAGAAATAATGCAGTTTCTAGATATCTCAACTCTTTGGAGGAGTTAACCTATTTTCTGTATGCTACTTATCCAATAGTCAAGTTAATTCCAGGAAGGGATATCACAGGGAAAGTATTGTTTGCAAAGATAAAACATGCATCGTTTTATAGCCTTAATTCAGTAACATAGAAACATAGAAAATAGGTGCAGGAGTAGGCCATTCGGGCCTTCGAGCCTGTACCGCCATTCAATATGATCATGGCTGATCATCCAACTCAGTATCCTGTACCTGCCTTCTCTCCAGACCCCCTGATCCCTTTAGCCACAAGGGCCACATCTAACTCCCTCTTAAATATAGCCAATGAACTGGCCTCAACTACCTTCTGTGGCAGAGAATTCCACAGATTCACCACTCTCTGTGTGAAAAATGTTTTTCTCATCTCGGTCCTAAAAGATTTCCCCCTTATCCTTAAACTGTGACCCCTTCTTCTGGACTTCCCCAACATCGGGAACAATCTTCCTGCATCTAGCCTGTCTAACCCCTTAAGAATTTTGTAAGTTTCTATAAGATCCCCCCTCAATCTTCTAAATTCTAGCGAGTACAAGCCGAGTCTATCCAGTCTTTCTTCATATGAAAGTCCTGACATCCCAGGAATCAGTCTGGTGAACCTTCTCTGTACTCCCTCAATGGCAAGAATGTCTTTCCTCAGATTTGGAGACCAAAACTGTACGCAATACTCCAGGTGTGGTCTCACCAAGACCCTGTACAACTGCAGTAGAACCTCCCTGCTCCTATTCTCAAATCCTTTTGCTATGAATGCTAACATACCATCGCTTTCTTCACTGCCTGCTGCACCTGCATGCCTACTTTCAATGACTGGTGTACCATGACACCCAGGTCTCGTTGCATCTCCCCTTTTCCTAATCGGTCACCATTCAGATAATAGTCTACTTTCCTGTTTTGCCACCAAAGTGGATAACCTCACATTTATCCACATTATACTGCATCTGCCATGCATTTGCCCACTCACCCAGCCTATCCAAGTCACCTTGCAGCCTCCTAGCATCCTCCTCACAGCTAACACTGCCCCCCAGCTTCGTGTCATCCGCAAACTTGGAGATGTTGCATTCAATTCCCTCGTCCAAATCATTAATATATATTGTAAAAAGCTGGGGACCCAGCACTGAGCCTTGCGGTACCCCACTAGTCACTGCCTGCCATTCTGAAAAGGACCCGTTTACTCCTACTCTTTGCTTCCTGTCTGCCAGCCAGTGCTCTATCCACATCAATACTGAACCCCCAATACCGTGTGCTTTAAGTTTGTATACTAATCTCTTATGTGGGACCTTATCGAAAGCCTTCTGAAAGTCCAGATATAACACATCCACTGGTTCTCCCTTAGTTACAGCCTCGAAAAATTCTATAAGATTCGTCAGACATGATTTACCTTTCGTAAATCCATGCTGACTTTGTCCAATGATTTCACCACTTTCTAAATGTGCTGCTATCCCATCTTTAATAACTGACTCTAGCAGTTTCCCCACTACCGATGTTAGACTAACTGGTCCGTAATTCCCCGTTTTCTCTCTCCCTCCCTTTTTAAAAAGTGGGGTTACATTAGCTACCCTCCAATCCTCAGGAACTACTCCAGAATCTAAAGAGTTTTGAAAAATTATCACTGATGCATCCACTATTTCTGGGGCTACTTCCTTAAGTACTCTGGGATGCAGCCTATCTGGCCCTGGGGATTTATCGGCCTTTAATCCATTCAATTTACCTAACACCACTTCCCGGCTAACCTGGATTTCACTCAGTTGCTCCATCTCATTTGACCCCCGGTCCCCTGCTATTTCCGGCAGATTATTTATGTCTTCCTTAGTGAAGACAGAACCAAAGTAGTTATTCAATTGGTCTGCCATGTCCTTGTTCCCCATGATCAATTCGCCTGTTTCTGACTGCAAGGGACCTAAATTTGTTTTAACTAATCTTTTCCTCTTCACATATCTATAAAATCTTTTGGAGTCAGTTTTTATGTTCCCTGCCAGTTTACTTTCATAATCTATTTTCCCTTTCCTAATTAAGCCCTTTGTCCTCCTCTGCTGGACTCTGAATTTCTCCCAGTCCTCTGGTAGGCTGCTTTTTCTGGCTAATTTGTACGCTTCATCTTTTGTTTTGATACTATCCCTGATTTCCCTTGTTATCCACGGATGCACTACCTTCCCTGATTTATTCTTTTGCCAAACTGGGATGAACAATTGTTGTAGTTCATCCATGCAGTCTTTAAATTACAACCTGTAACAACAATAAATTACAGGTAAATATTAAAAAATATCACTATCAGAGCCAATAGAAACTTGTCCCATGATAAATTTTAATAAACGTTATTAGTGTTGGTAATTTCCAACTCTGATTTAGATGAAGGGATTCAAAGTAACATTAGGAAATGCCAAATAAGAAGGGCCTGAAATTAAGAGAGAGAGAGAGACACACACACACTCTCTCTCGGCTCTATCCAATTAAAATCACAATGTTATAAAGAATAATTAAAGTAGCACAATAAACATACTTTTTTTAGTGTTGCAACCAGATCACTATGTTTCTGCAAGAGTTGTGTTGTGACTTGCAATGTTCGTAATTCTTCAAGTGCCTCCACACATTTCTTTACATCCTACAACACATCAAGAATTGAAATTTAAAAACTCTGATGAATGTGTATAGTTTGCTTTGCTTTGAGTTCCATTACAGTAGACCCCATACATTACTTTTTGTTCAGTTTTGGTACATGTGTTAGCTGTCACAAGCTGGTCAACACTGCCAGCTTCAAAGTTTGTACTTGTTTCTCATTTGGTTCCTGTCACACACTGTACAGAACAACCCCAGGCCAATATTAACACACGCTGCTTCTCAGGCAGGGCGTGACTATGTAAAAACAGATTACTAGTGCCACCTGGTGGCATTCCATGAACTAGACATTTTATATCATGTTTCACGTATGCAGCAAAGCTCCTTCCAAGCTTATTTTGTTTCTTCATGACATAATTAGTTTACTGACACTAGAGATCATTTATTTGTACCAGAATGTCACGTTTTATGAGGTTGTTATATTTTTCTGGAAGCAAAATGACTTGACTCTTGCCATCTGCTAATCCTCCTCTTGTTTATATCCTCACTACTTCTACTCTTGCTATAATACATATTTACTGATGACATGTTGAAGAATGTGATTGTTTTAATATGGTGTGGAAAATGAGAAATATTATTCTAAGTAGATGCTCCATGAAGTAATATTTTATATATAAGCGTTTAGTTTAGTTTAGCTTGGAGATACAGTGTGGAAACAGGTCCTTAGGGTCACCGAGCCCATGCCGATTACCATCACCCATACACTAATTCTATCCTACATAATAGGGACAATTTACAGAAGCCAATTAACCTACAAACCTGCACATCTTTGGAATGTGGGAGGAAACCGGAGCACCTGGAACACAGGGAGAACGTACAAACTGTGTACAGACAGCACCCGTAGTCAGGATCAGGTCTCTGGCACTGTGAGGCAGCAACCCTACTGCTGTGCCACACCCAATTAACGATTACATTTCTAATTAATGTTCACAAACACTATAGGTTGTGAACTTGACCTCCATCAATCCAAATTCAACATTATTTGTTGGAATCCCTTCATAGAAATGTGGCTAATGAGAATTAACTACATATGAATGTGCATAAACTCAGAGAAATCAATTGACATCAATAATTTCCCCTCAGTCAGGCTATACTGTACAGGCATCCCTCATGTTAAAGGATCTCGACCCGAAATGTCATCCATTCCTTCTCTCCACAGATGTCCCACTGAGTTACCCCAACATTCTGTGTCTATCTCATGTTACACCATTCGGTTAATGGAAACTTAAAAAAATTCACAAATCACTCTTGATGGATTTGAGATACGGAATAAATTTCATTCTCATCGAGTGTGTATGTAAAACAAATGTACAAATTTCTTTCAACTCGTATTTGTTAACACATGCGCATGATGCAGTTTAACATTACAGAAAATCGAATATTGATTCTGTCTAGGAACGCTCTGCAGGGGTCACCTGTAGAGTTCGGCTCAGTGATCGTCACAGCCGTCTACATTCCAACACATGCCGACACCGACGTGGCACTATCGGCCCTACGCGATGTGCTATGTCGACATCAAAAGTACCCAGATGCGGCTATGGTGGTGGCTGGAGATTTTAATAAATCAAATCTCAAGAAGGTCATGCCGAACCTCTACCAACACATCACGTGTGCCACCAGGGGGGAAAGAACATTGGACCACTGCTACACGCCGTTCCGGAAGGGCTACAAGGCCGTTTCACTCCCTCCCCTAGGAAAATCTGACCACGCTGCCATTTTCCTGCTGCCGGAGTACAGAGGATAGCTCGGGAAGCGGCAGTGACAAGGGACGTAAAGCGATGGTCCGACCAGTCAGAGGCCATGCTGCAAGATGCACTGAGAGATGTTGACTGGAATATGTTCCAAGCAAGTTCCAGAAACGTCAGTGAGTTCGCGGAAGCAGTCACGGACTTCATCGCAACAATAACCGACATCGTCCCCACGGTAAGGGTTAGCACCTTTCCGAATCAAAAACCCTGGGTAGACAGGTCCGTTCGTGTTGCCTTGAATGCTCGCACCGCTGCCTACAACTCGGGCCTGGCATCCGGAAACATGGACGTCTACAAGGTAGAGTCCTACCAACTGCGAAGGGCGGTGAAGGACACAAAAAGGAGGTACAGGGACAAGATGGAGTCACAGATGGAGCAGCAGGACACCAGACGCCTGTGGCAGGGGCTACGGACTGTAACCAACTACCGGAGCACACTCCCTCATCCGCAAGTGCCGGCACCTCCCTAGCTGATGACCTGAACTCCTTTTACGCTCGTTTCGAGACGGGCAACACCACCCCAGGTCTGCCGACTATCGACAATACCGTCAGCGTGCTGGCTATCGAAGCTGAAGGGAGGAATGTGCACACATTCTCGTTGTCCGAGCACGATGTGAGGAGGGCTCTGACACGGGTGAACACGAGGAAAGCTGCAGGCCCCGATGGCATCTCGAGGCGAGTACTTAAGTCCTGTGCTACGCAGCTAGCTCCGGTGTTCACTACAATATTCAACCTCTCCCTGGACAAGTCCGTGGTCCCTGCCTGTTTCAAAAAATCCATCATTGTACCAGTACTTAAAAATGCCTCCCCAGCCTGTCTGAATGACTACCGTCCGGTGGCCCTCACCTCGGTAGTCATGAAATGCTTTGAGAGGCTGGTGAAGAAACACATCTGCGCCTTCCTCCCTCGCAACATGGACCAGTTACAATTCGCATACCGTCCGAACAGATCCACGGACGATGCGGTCTCCCAGGTTTTGCACACCGCTCTCTCTCATCTTGACAGCCAGAAGGGGGGCTATGTGAGGATGCTGTTCATAGACTTCAGTTCAGCCTTCAACACGATAGCCCCACCAGACTGGCCGAGAAGCTACTGGAATTAGGGCTCAACACCCCCCTGTGTGCCTGGACCCTGGACTTTCTCACCGCCAGGCCCCAAGTAGTCAAGATGGGAGGGAATACATCGAAGTCCCTCACCCTGAGCACAGGATCCCCCCAGGGTTGCGTCCTCAGCCCCCTACTGTACTCCCTGTACACACATGACTGTGTGACCAGGTTCAGCTCCAACTCGATCATCAAGTTTGCTGATGACACTGTGGTGGTGGGCCTGATCTCAGACAACGATGAGAAGGCCTACCGGGAGGAGGTGGCTGATCTGGCACTCTGGTGTCAGGACAACAGCCTCCTCTTGAACATCAAAAAAACGAAGGAGCTGATCGTGGTCTTTAGGAGGGCACATCATCCGAGGACGTACACACCATTGAGGATAAATGGGGATACTGTGGATAGGGTGAGCTGTTTTAAATACCTGGGAGTCCACATCTCTGAGGATATGACATGGACATCACACGCTGCAGCACTCGTGAGTAAGGCAAGGCAGCGCCTTTACCACCTCAGGCAATTGAGGAAATTCAGAGTGTCTCCGAAGATCCTCCAGTGCTTTTACTCAGCGGCTGTGGAAAGCATCTTGTCCAGAAATATTACAATTTGGTTTGGGAATTGCTCTGCCCAGGACAAGAAGGCTCTGCAGAGAGTAGTGCGTTCGGCCGAACGCACAATGGAAACTACACTCGCCCCCCTGCAGGAACTATACATCAGGAGGTCCAACTCCAGAGCCAATAAGATCATGGGAGACCCCTTCCACCCCTGCAACGGACAGTTCCAGCTGCTACGGTCAGGCAAACGCCTCCGTTGCCATGCTGTGAGAACAGAGAGGTTGAGAAGGAGTTTCTTCCCAGAGGCCATTAGGACTGTAAACTCCTATCTCACCAGGGACTAACTTTACTGTAACACTCTACTGTCTTTTAAAAAATTGCTGTTTTTTGTTTTTCCCCTGTTTTTTCCCCCTTTTTCCTTCCGCCCACACTATTTAATATGTAAAATATGTGATTCTATTCTTCCATTCTGTTGTAGTTTGGTTTTTTGTTGTTGTTTTTTTGCACAAAGTCCGCGAGCATTGCCACTTTTCATTTCACTACACATCTCGTATGTGTATGTGACAAATAAACTTGACTTGACTTGACTATAGTTATCAAACTAATATTTTAATACTGATTATCCAAAATTCATCTGATGAAATAATTACATATTACAGGTAACCTTGGGCAACATGGTTCCTTGTATCTCGTGCATTGTAAATATGCCCAACATCAACAAAAATAATGGAAGAAAGAATTGTTTTGCACAAATTGACTTCATTTTGAAGTGCAGATTGGTAACTTTAAGCCCCTTTTTAAGAGACTCACATTTTTAAGAATTTTACTTCATTTTTCTTACATTCTACATTAGCCAACTTCTCTCCGACAGAAACACTGGCCGTCCAATACAGGTCGCTACTGATACTCACAGGATTGTCAACCTTCAGAGCATGTTTAATGTCAGTGTGTATTTTCTGAAGTTTCTGTTCCGCTGTCATTTCTGTGAAACATAGAAAATGTCATCAGAAATTTGTTGGCTCTGCTATAGTAAGCCTTAATAAACTGTAAGGTGGAGCAGCATGGAGATGGCAAATCAGCTGAATGTTCCACTCAGTTTTCACCACTTGCTTAATCTATTGTTGATGTGTGTACAGAAACTAAAATCAATTAAGATTTTACTGCTGTCAGCCTAGAAAAGGATCTGTTGTAACTCCACAATCTTATATTCACAAAATTCCCTGGGAGTGGCTATGTTGCCATTAAATTAAACTCGGATGTCACCAAGTCTTAATTGATAACCTTGAGCAACAATTTAAAACCCCTATGGGATATACCTTTTTTCTTTTCTATTTTTTTAACTTGTAGCTTTTCTTCTTTCTTCTTTTCCTTTTCTGCCTTGGCTGTCCTGCACAGAAAAGAATTATTTAAAAAATGTGAAATGTACAAGTTATAATAATGTAAGAATTTAGGCAACCAATCTGCACACAGCAAGCAAAACTGTGATAATGGCCAAATAACTACAGATATTGAGTGAATATTAAATTGTAATTATGTCCCTAGGCAAAATTCTCTTGTGATCCTTCAGAATCCTGGGATTCATTTATTTACCCTAGGCTGCTTATTGGCATTGGTTCAATGGCACTGACAGCCCTCCAGAATTTTGCGAGATAGAGTTATTCTTATGCACAAGCAAACCCTCCTTCCATTGGCAGTATCATAGTCAAAACCAAACTGAACTTCAAAAGGAGACACAAGGAACTATAGATGCTAGAATCTCAAGAAAAAAAACACTGGATTAGAAACATTAAAACATAGAAAATGGGTGCAGGAGTAGGCCATTCGGCCCTTCGATTTTACTGGATAATTGCACCTTGAACAAATGTTGGTTTTCTTTGAAGGCAACACAGAATAAAGAATTGGGTGCTGAAAGCTGAATTGTTGTAGTAAGAAACACAACTCACCTATCTTTGTGTCGATCCTCCAGCTTACGTTTTCTTTCTTTTTGTTCTCGCTCTTTTTTCGATTTGTTTGTGGGTTCAGGAAGTGGTTTCTTTGGCTTTTTTTTCACCTATAAATAATAAAGCGATGTGCTCCCATTCACTTATTAAACAACACTTTATGTAAACAGTAATGAACCTCCCCAACTTACGAAGCTAGTACAACCATTTGGGAGACTGGCGGAATAGTTCTGCCAACTGGTATGGGGCTGCAGGCATCTTCTGTGATGTGAGAACTCAGTTAACAACATTTGAATGGTTGACTTAAATGCCCTGATCTAATTACATGTTGCCCATGTTTGGTGTATGTTTTTATCAGGCACGTGCCGTGAGTAATTACTCAGGATAGGCAGTCAGTCGGTTTTTAAAAAATCTTAAACCGCGCTTGCGCAGATTGTTCTCCTCTCCGTAAGCTGTCAGTCGACTTTTATAAAGTCTTCAAAAGCCATATCCCTTAATAAAGTACCATATTTCCCGGCAATGAAGACGCACCCCCATTTTGAGTTGCTAAATTTTGAAAGAAGGCTGCCGGGACCGGACAGGGGAACTGGCTGCCACCTCAGCGCCTTCTGCTGGCCCGCTCACCACTGGCAGTGCTCTCCATCTGAACATCTCTCACCTGCCGCTCGTCGGCCTCGCTCATGTCAGCCACTTCCCGCCAATCCTTAAATTCCGACAGCCGAGTAACCTCAATTGGTCCCTTGATCGCGCTGTCACCCGAGCTACTTCCCTCCCCGGCCACAATGCGGTGGCTCCGCGCCCGGAGCATTGTGGCAAGTGAGTTGCTGGCATGATCCCCGACCCCCTCCTTATCAACGCTCCTGCCCTCCCCGCAACTTTACCCTGGGCCAGACTCCCCACACGCTGTGAAAGGAACTGTCCCCCCCAGCGGCGCTGTCCTTTTACAGCCGCTTCCCATCAGCTGCCAGCAATGAGGGATAGACTTGGCTATCCCTCAGTATAGCAACATCGTTCTTGTACATAGCCAAGTCTTTCTTTCTTGTCTAGCAACCTAACCTTCGGCCTCCAAGACGCAGGTAAATTTTCGTGCCTTATTTTTGGGTAAAAAAATAGCCGGGAAATACGGTATTTAAAAACATATAGCTCAAAGAAATTTACTTACCATATTATTTGTACACAAACTCCCTTTTTCTCTCTTTGTTTCCTAAGATACTCTTAAGATAATGACAATCCATGTTTGAAAAACTCGCCAAGAAACTTGCGCTGCGCATGCCCAGTACGCAGTCCACGGTGCAAAGGCAGAATTTCAGCTGGCTTCAGCTCCCCTTATTGTGAAGCCTTGAAGCAGCGTCGACGGCATGTGAGTTGCACACACTTTCTCTTAGAGAACGCCTCTTAGGTAGGCATAATTCTCCCATGCCTTTACTATTTATATTTAATAATTACCATTTTATAATTTTAGTCAGGGTAGGCAGTGCCTACCTTGCCTACCCTGACAGCACGTGCTTGTTTTTTTATTAATATTGCGGGTAATTGCTTTTTGACTTGCAAACTGTTTGGGTTAAGAGCAGTTCTCAGAAATGAGGTCTTCATAACCTGCTGAGAACCTGTATAAAGAAATGCTCCGTGGACCAAGATGGTTGAATGCAAATAAAAATTCAACCCATAAATGCATCAATCTGCTTTCTTCGGCATATTCTGCAGTCAGCACAAGTTACTTTTGTAAAATATTGCAGTGTATATTTGCATTCAGATTTTAGCATTGGTATAGAATAGTCTCCATTGTAAATCCAAAATCAGAATCTGAACTGATGCCACATCAAAGTCAGACTCCACATACAGTCTGATAGAAAAATTGTAAAACCTCCTCTCCAAATCATGCCGACTCAACCAAAGTGTGTGGGGATAGATTCCTTGTGCCTTCTCAACATTTACATATTGATAGTCTACACAATGCCACATACAATTGAAATGTAATCAAACTAAAACAATGCAAACACTGGATATTAGAAATAAAACAGAAATGCAATGGAGTATACCGTTCATACAGTACAAAGTTACGTGTTATAATTGCCTTCAGCATGGTTTCGTTCCAGTGCTTTCGGGATTTATTGATGACCGTCTTAGATCTTTGACAAAATATTTAAGAAGGAACTGCAGATGCTGGAAAATCGAAGGTAGACAAAAATGCTGGAGAAACTCAGCGGGTGAGGCAACATCTATGGAGCGAAGGAAATAGGCAACGTTTCGGGTCGAAACCCTGAAGAAGGGCTTTGACCCGAAACGTCGCCTATTTCCTTCGCTCCATAGGTGCTGCCTCACCTGCTGAGTTTCTCCAGCATTTTTGTCCACCTTAGATCTATGACACCCTAGTTTTGAATAATTTAAATGTCGTCAACACATACAATTCTTAAATATACTAGAATCGATTATGATTCTCATTTATTAATTTTGAAATTATCTTCTAAATCTTGTAATTGTCTCATCAGCTGTCAGAACACAGAGCACTGAACATTACAAATGCTACAATAGACAATAGGTGCAGGAGTAGGCCATTTGGCCCTTTGAGACAGCACCGCCATTCAATGTGATCATGGCTGATCATCCCCAATCAGTACCCTGTTCCTGCCTTCTCCCCATATCCCCTGACTCCGCTATTTTTAAGAGCCCTATCTAGCTCTCTCTTGAAAGCATCCAGAGAACCTGCCTCCACTGCCATCTGAGGCAGAGAATACCACAGACTCACCACTCTCTGTGAGAAAAAGTGTTTCCTCGTCTCCGTTCTAAATGGCTTACTCCTTATTCTTAAACTGTGGCCCCTGGTTCTGGACTCCCCCAACATCGGGAACATGTTTCCTGCCTCTAGCATGTCCAAGCCCTTAACAATCTTATATGTTTCAATGAGATCCCCTCTCCTAAACTCCAGAGTGTACAAGCCCAGCCGCTCCATTCTCTCAGCATTTGAGTCCCGCCATCCTGGGAATTAACCTTGTAAACCTACGCTGCACTCCCTCAATAGCAAGAATGTCCTTCCTCAAATTAGGGGACCACAACTGCACACAATACTCCAGGTGTGGTCTCACTAGGGCTCTGTACAACTGCAGAAGGACCTCTTTGCTCCTATACCAGACAACATCTCAGTTGTAATACCTGCTAGCCAATCTGTTCCAATACAACATTTGCATCCATCCAACAATGTGGAAAATTGCCTAAGTATGAAATTATATTGCAAACTTGCTTATAAAGCAGGACAAATCTAATCAAGCTCATTACCACACAAATCAATCTACTTTTAATAATCAACAAATCTTTTGAAACTATCATCAACAGTGCTTTCCAGCTACATTTACTCATTCAAAATCATCTCACTGATGCCATTTAGGGTTTTTACGGGATCAGTCTTCCATAGACCTTTTCAAGCCTTGGTCCAAATATAGACCAAATAGCCAAATGCAAATATGAAGCAAGAGTGACAGCCCTTGATATCAAGGCAGCATTTGACCAAGTGGCATCAAGGTGCCCTGTAAACCGAAAGTCATTGAACATCAAAGGGAACACTCTTGAATGTCTGGAGTCATACCTTGCACAAAGAAAGAGTGTAATGGTTGATGGAGGTTAATCGCCCTAATACTAGAACCTCTTTGAAACTTTTCTCAAGGCAGTTTCCTGGACTCCACCATCTTTAGTTGCTTCATCAAAAAGTTTTTTTTCCCCATCACAAAGAAGTTAACAGATAATTGCACAATTGCTAAGCAAATGAAGCTATCCAGATCTACATTCAGCAAGACCTTTGACAACATTTAACTATGAACTAATGTGGCAAGTAATATTTGTAGCACATAAATGCCCGGTCATGTGAGAGTCTTACCACCTCCAATGTGAGAATCTTACTATCTACTTTCATGTTCAATGGTATTGTTATGGCCAAGTCTCAACATTAACATTTTATTGGTCACTATCAACTAAAAGTGAACAAGACTAGCCACATAACATTGCAAATACAATTGTATGGAGATGTCTAATCCTGCACTAGACCCCCCCCCCCTCCCACTAAATCAAGGCCTTTTCATTTTTCCATCGTCTACAAAGCCAGTCTGAAGTGTGGTACTGTGCAATCCACAACACACCAACTACCCCAAACAACCATTCCCTACACCACCAGCTCAGAGAGTCAGCAGTGAGTACCATCTATAAAGGGTGTTGCAGTTACTCTAAGCTACTCCTACAGTCGCTCCCAAACACACAATCTCTACCACCATGAAGGACAAGGACAATAAACAATACGTTGTATCAGGTGGAACACAACAACCTCTAGGATCCCCACCAAGAATCTCTGGTTCTGTATTGCCATGTCTATATCCAGGAACTTCCTCTCCAACATCGCTGTCAGAGTACCTTCACCAGAAGGGAGCTTCTCACCACCACATTAAGAGCAATATGGAAGGGCAATAAACGCTGACCTTGCAAATCACATCCTGGTAATAACAAATAATTTAAAATATTATATTAGTTTTACTTTACAGCTCAGAAACATGCCCTTCGGCCCACCAAGTCCGTGCCAAACAGCGATCACCCCATACTATCCTACTAGCACTATCTGCACACTGGGGACAATTTACAATTTTATCAAAGTCAATTCACTTACAAACCTGTACATCTTTGGAGTATGGGAGGAAACAAAAGTATCCAGAGAAAATCCACTCCGTCACAGGGAGAATGTACAAACTCTGTACAAACTGCACCCGTAGTCAGGAATGAAGCCGGGATACTGGGCCTTAAGGCAGCAACTCTACCGCAGTGCCATCGTGCTGCCCTTAGTTGCTGCATCCTTGTGCCTTTTTTAAAAAATCATCAGTTTGGTTTATGTATTGTTACCAGTAATAATATTCAAGTCTAGAAATAACATGAAAAATTTATAATCAAAGTAAAGATATACAAGATCACTAAATTTTAATAAATACTGTTTGTATTACTCACAAATTTGTTTTATTACGATTACCCGGAATTAAATAATCTGCTAGTACTCACAAGAATGATCCAGGTTGTAACAGTGGCATGCACTCATCATAACAACTAATGACCACTGAAACTGACTAAGA
The DNA here is from genome assembly GCA_038087875.1 of Malacoraja senta. Lineage (NCBI taxonomy): Eukaryota > Metazoa > Chordata > Chondrichthyes > Rajiformes > Rajidae > Malacoraja > Malacoraja senta. Next base: position 989 of record JAXLNO010000046.1, on the reverse strand, counting down.
TGAGTTAAGATCTAAACACAATTAAAATCTCCAAACCAAACGTAAATAAATATTTTTTAATCACCTCCTTTTCCACTGCAGAGTCTGAATCAGAAGAATATTTTGACTTAGTTCGAACTTTCTTGACCTTCTTTGCTGGTTCTTTATCTACTTCATCAATTAATTTATCCTGATCATCTCTTTCTTTTTCTTCTTTCCGTTTCCTCTTGTCTTCTTCTTCCTCCTCCCTTTCCTTCTCTCTTAATTTCCTCAGCTCTTCCTCCTGTTGTTTCTTTCTCCTTTCTTCTATCTCTTTCTTTCGTTCTTCATCTCGTTTTTTCCAGTCGCTGATTTTATCTCCAGCATCGCTGTCACTGCTAAAATTAAACAATAAGGGTGCACACATAGGTTTATAGGAGATTTCTAAAGAACTAACACAGATGCAATGCGCCAAATGATACTCTCCAATCTGGATGTAGGAAAAACTGTGGGAAGATCCAGGGAGATGATAATGAATCATACTGCCGACAAGACAAACAGAATCTTCCTTGTGCAAGGAAACCAAACCACATGCCCTTTGTACAGAGCTGCCAAGTTTTGTCAGAGCATTTCAGTATTCTAGTACCTGAAAATCAATATTTTGCTGAGGAAATCAGTATTTTTACACTGTGCCATTTTGCTGAAAGTGTAATTTTTTATGTGCGGTCATACCCATGTAAGAGTACAAGAATGCATAACTTTGCTACCAATTGACATGTCTTCTATGCACTTTACTTGACAGCGCATTCATTGCCATCTCTTTGTATATTGCTGCTTCCTGCTTTTAGCACCAGATGATGATGATGTAGAAGCCATTTTGGAAGCCTCCCTCTCCCTCCCTCGCTCTCTCCCTCCTTCCCTCCCTCTCTCTCTTTCCCTCTCTTCCTCCCTCTCCCACTCTTTTTCTCCCTCTCTCTTCCTCCCCCTCCCTCTTTCCCTCCCACTCTCCTTCCTTTTTTTTCTCCCTCCCT
>JAXLNO010000045.1:0-14874 GCA_038087875.1 Malacoraja senta | reverse complement strand
CTCTGAATTTAATTTCATAGAAATTTCATCTCTCCTTTAGGCTCTTAATTCTCTTATTCTATTTTTAAATATCCATTGTCCTTGAAATAACACAAAGACTGAGACCATCCTGTGAGGTTTGCTATTCCAAAGATTCACGAGCCTTTGAAAAATTAGCTCCTATTTCATACACAAAAACCTTGACTCAAGTGAGGTCGAGTGGACACATTGGCTTTCGAGGTAATTAAATAATAATGAAAATCTATTAAACTGCAAATGATGGAAATCTTAAACCAATGTGCTGAGGAGTTAGCATATGTGCTAACGGACATCTATAACATCTCCCTCAGTCAAGCCATTGTCCCCACATGCCTCAAAACGAGTACAATAATCCCAATAGCGAAGAAACCAGTTGTTGCCTGCCTAAATGATTACCGCCCTGTCGCCCTGACCCCAATAATAATGAAGTGTTTTGAACGCCTGGTGAAACCCCACATTACTGCCAGCCTCCCCTCATCGTTAGACCCCCTCCAGTTTGCCTATCGCCCCAACCGTTCTACAGAGGATGCCATCTCTACCACGCTGCACACAGTGCTCACGCATCTGGAAAAAAGTAACACATACGCCAGAATCCTGTACATTGACTTCAGCTCTGCGTTCAACACCATCATCCCACAGAGACTTGTGGAGAAACTAACCCTGCTGGGCCTCAACACCACCCTGTGTCACTGGATCTTGGACTTTCTGACAGAGAGACCGCAGTCAGTCCGTGTGGGCAAGAACACTTCAGGCTCGATCACGCTGAGCACCGGCTCACCTCAAGGCTGTGTGCTCAGCCCGCTGTTGTTCACATTGCTCACACATGACTGTGCTGCCAGATTCAGGGACAATAAGATCATAAAATTCGTGGATGACACAACAGTGGTGGGACTCATCAGCGGAGATGATGAATCAATGTACAGGGAGGAAGTAAAACAACTAGTGGACTGGTGCGGCAAAAATAATCTAGAACTAAATGTGGAAAAAACAAAGGAGATGGCTGTCGACCAGGAGGGCGCAACCAAAGCATGCACCCCTTAACATCAGTGGCGCCACAGTGGAGAGAGTGGAGAGCATAAAGTTCCTCGGGGTGCAAATTACAGACAGCCTCACCTGGTCCAGAAACACCACTGGGACCGTCAAAAGGGCCCATCAGCGACTGCACTTCCTGAGGAAACTAAAACAGGCCTCACTCCCCACCAACATCTTCAGGACTTTCTACAGGGGTACGGTGGAGTCTGTACTCACGTACTGTTTAAATACGTGGTACTCCACCTGCAACTGCTCGGAACAGGAAGGCTCTGCAGATAGTAGTGAGGGGAGCAGAGAAGATCATTGGCGTCTCCCTACCCTCGGTACAAGAACTGTTCCTGAGCCGCTGTCAGAAAAAAACTCAAAAAATTGCTAAGGACAAGCTTCACCCCCTCCACATACACCTGGATCTCCTGCCATCAGGCAAGAGATATCGCAGCATCAAAGCCCGGACTACAAGACTGCTAAACAGCTTCCTGCCATATGCTGTGAGGCTGCTAAACAGCCACTCTGTACTCACAGTCACCTGATTCTGCGGCTTGGCACGGACACTATAATAACTGGCACTGGCCACTTCAATAACTGGCACTGGCCACTCAAATCAGCCACCCCGGACATGTTTATGATTGGTCTTACTGTATTTTAACGTTGTTTGTATCTATTTTAACTTATACTGTTCCATCAGGGACTGGATTGTTTTTAGTGTTGTTATTATTATGTGTGAAATGTTTTAAACGTCATGTGCGATGCTCCGGTATTCCCTGGGAAACGTCTTTTCGTTTTGCACTGCAACTGTTGCTTGCAAGATGACAATAAAGGAATTGAATTGAATTGAATTGAAACCATAATAAGCTCAGCATGTTAGGTAGCATCTGTGGAAAGAGAAATTGTCAATGTTTCTGATGAATGGTTACAGACACAACATTTTGACTGTTTCTCTTTCAACCAATGCTGACTGGACTGCTAGCCTTCTTTTTATCCAGGATTTTCTGTTTTTGTAAAAAAATAAATCTTATTTGAAGAATAATTTATTGACGGTCCTACAAAACTGTTAACAGTTGAAAGATCTGAAATATTTAATATGCTGTTATTTTGAATAAATGGGCCTCTTCGCATATTATTGCCTTTAATTAACAATAACAGTTGATTAGAAATGAGATTTGGTTCTTATACCGCAGCGGTCAGTTTTTTTTTTATTGGACCAGGCTGAAGATAATCTAGATAATATTAGGAACTTGCAAACAGTTTCCTATAAGGAGAATGTTTTCTTAAATGAAAAGAACATCTAAATTTAGTATCGCTGGGCGTATGGAGTGAATTTTACAAGAGCACAGTGAAACCACAATTATCGAGTTATAATACAGTATTTTGAAATGGATTGCAATATTATGTACACTTTATTGATTTATTTTTGATGATCTGGGTTTGATGCATTCTGTGATATTTAGAGTTTGAAATCACATTCCTTTTCTCCTGATCATTGTTTAGACAATAGGCAATAGGTGCAGGAGTAGGCCATTCGGCCCTTCGAGCCCACACTGCCATTCAATGTGATCATGGCTGATCATCCCCAATCAGTACACCGTTCCTGCCTTCTCCCCATATCCCTTGACTCCACTATCTTTAAGAGCCCTATCTAGCTCTCTCTTGAAAGTTTATAATGCCACATCTTTCTTCGGTTTTCACAGAGATTGGAGGGAAAGTCCAGCTACGGACCAGAATGGTGGAAAGCCAATCAAATTTAATCATATAAGAAGCTCCCATTGATGCTTAAAGACAATTTTTATTGAGCATCCAACAACATGTATCAGCACAGCTATTATTTGGAAATTTAAGTCGAAATGTTTCCTTGGATTGATCTTGTGCCTTCTTTACTCAGAGAGTGGTAGCTGTGTGGAATGAGCTTCCAGTGGAAGTGGTGGGGGCAGGTTCAATGTTATCCTTTAAAAATAGATTGGATGGGTATATGGACGGGGAAGGAATGGAGGGTTATGGTCTGAGTGCAGGTAGATGGGACTAGGGGGAAGTATATATATATTTTTTTAATTCAATTTTTTTTTTTAAATGTCCGGCACGGACTTGAAGGGCCGAGATGGCCTGTTTCCGTGCTGTTATGGTTATAAGAATTCTAAAATATGCACCAGCCTGCACAGGGTTAACTGCTATCATAAGTTATGACACATACCAATGATGGCTAGGTCATTGGATGTAATTCACATTGTGCCACTAGTACCTCTGATTTCTACTAAGTCTAGTGTAGCATACAACTGTGGCCAGTATCACACCAAGAACACATACAGTATAATGCAAAATAAACCAGCATAAAAGGGATCAGGTGTTGGGACTGTAAATGCAACTTTGTGGTCTTCATACATAAAAACTGATAAAGTTACCTCTCCCAACATGTTGTGAAGAATCAACGGGATTTTTTTAAAATCATTTTTTAAAAACAGGTTGTGAGCTGAAGGAAATGCTGGAGATGCTATTCATACAAAGGTACTTCTTCTTCTTCTTGCGTATGGCGTGCACAGCCTAAAGTTGTAGGACAACTTGTTCTATTGATCTTATATGACTGTGCACGCCAGGTTGATTGCATTCGTCGAAACAGGGCGGACCACGTGAAGGTTGCAATCTCCCACCCCATACAAAGGTACAAACAAGATGGACAACGCACCAACCTAAGGAAATAAAAAGAGCGATCAGGCCTTTCAGAATGCTGATGCAGCAAAAATGTTTTTGTATCCAAGCAACAATGCATGATAATGGTCAAAGATCAAACAGAATAACATTTGCTTGAGAGAACACTGGACTAATATAGTCAGAGAGGAGCGAAGGAAGATGATTTCATAGATGTAAAGCAAACAGACAAGAATAAAACAAATGCAGAGCAGAGATTAGGGGGCACTTTATGTTAGTCAAAATGTCACAGGTGTAATTTTGAACTACAAAGGTGTGTTTAAGAACTTGCAAGGTGACAGCAGACATGGCTGATCACCCTGTGCTCTTAACAGTTTCTGCAAGTGATTACTAAGCCAAGTTAGGGTACGTTGTATTGAAAATAATATAAAGTTAAAGAGCAAACACATGTGCTTAATAAGGAACTGCAGATGCTGGAAAAATCGAAGGTAGATAAAAATGCTGGAGAAACTCAGCGGGTGAGGCAGCATCTATGGAGCGAAGGAATAGGTGATGTTTCGGGTCGAGACCCTTCAGACTGATGTGGGGGTGGTGGGGGCGGGAAAAAGAAAGGAAGAGGCTGAGGCAGTGGGCTGTGGGAGAGCTGGGAAGGGGAGGGGAAAGAGGGAGAAAGCAAGGTCTACCTGAAATTGGAGAAGTTAATGTTCATACCGCTGGGGTGCAAACTACCCAAGCGAAATATGAGGTGCTGTTCCTCCAATTTATGGTGGGACTTACTCTGGGCATGGAGGAGGCCCAGGACAGAAAGGTCGGATTTGGAATGGGAGGGGCAGTGGAAGTGATGAGCCACCGGGAGATCAGGTTGGTTATTGCGAACTGAGCGAAGGTGTTGGGCGAAGCAATCGCCAAACCTACTCTTGGTTTCACCGATGTAGAGCAGCCGACACCTAGAGCAGCGGATGCAATAGATGATGTTGGAGGAGGTGCAGGTGAACCTCTGCCGCACCTGGAAAGACTGATTAGGTCCTTGGATGGAGTCAAGGGGGAGGTAAAGCGACAAGTGTAGCATTTCCAGCGGTTGGAATAAAAAGTACCAGGGGAGGGGGTGGTTTGGGTGGGAAGGGACGAATTGACCAGGGAGTTATGGAGGGACGGTCTCTGCGGAAAGCCGAAAGGGGAGGAGATGGAAACATGTGGCCAGTGGTGGGATCCCTTTTGGAGGTGGCAAAACTGTCGGAGGATTATCTGTTGTATGTGACGGCTGGTAGGGTGGAAGGTGAGGACAAGGGGGACTTTGCCCTTGTTGCGAGTGGGGGGGATGGGGAGTGAGAGCAGAGTTACGGGGTATAGAAGAGACCCTGGTGAGAGCCTCATCTATAGTCGAAGAGGGAAACTCCTGTTCCCTAAAGAATGAGGACATCTCCGATGCTCTGGTTTGGAACACCTCATCCTGGGTGCAGATGCGACATAGACGGAGGAATTGGGAGTAGGTGATAGAGTCCTTACAGAAAACAGGGTGGGAAGAAGTGTAGTCCAGATAGCCATGGGAGTCAGTGGGTTTATAGTAGATGTCGGTCAGTAGTCTGTTAAATATGCGTGATAAATGTCTGATGTCTGTTAAACATATGTGTGTTATCTATATCCTTTATAACAATAAAACTCTGATCTTGTATGTGGATGTGTGTGTGTGTGTTTGTGTATTTATTGTTTGTGTGTTGTCACATCTTCTCGAAAAAACAACGAGTTAACGGTAACATTTTCACATATTCCGATAGAGATTTATGCCGTGAAGTCAAAAATCGCCTGATCTGAACATTTCTTGCATTATTTCTCGAGTTATTAATCAAAATGTTCAAGAATGTGAAATAATTTTGAAAATAAAACCAAGTGCCTTTGGCTGATGACGTCACAATGGCTCTGAGTGCTGCGTCTGCGCTGCGAGTGACGTCCCCCCCACGAGCTGCCCGGCCGCGAGCTGCCTGCCCCACTCCCCTCCTCCTCTCCTCCCCTCCTCCTCTCTCCTCCCCTCCTCCTCTCTCCCCTCCTCTCTCCCCTCCTCTCTCACCCCCCATCCTCTCTCCCCATCCTCTCTCCCCCCTCCTCTCTCTCCCCCCTCTATCTCCCACCCCTCTCTCTGCCGCTCTCCCCCTCCTCTCTCACCCGCCATTCTCCTCCCTCCTCCCTCCTCTTTCTCCCCTCCTCTCTCTCCCCCTCTATCTCCCCCTCTCTCTCCCACCTCTCTCTCCCCCCTCACCCCCCCCCACTCCCTCCCTCTCCCCCCATCGTTCCCCCCATTGCTCCCCTCCTCTCTCTCTCTGTCTCTGCCCCTCTCTCTGTCTCTGCCCCTCTCTCTCTCTCTGTCTCTGCTCTCTCTGTCTCTGCCCCCCTCTCTCTGCCCTCTCTCTCTACCTCCCCCTCCCTCTCCCTCTCTAGACTTGCCTGTGAGTTGGGGGCTATGCGTGTGGATAAGGCGGGGATGGGGTAAATGGAGCAAATGAATAATATTAATATAATATCAAGGGGGGTGGTTAGTGTGTGTGTGGGGGGTGGTTAGTGTGTGTGTGTGGGGGGAATGGTTAGTGTGCGTGTGACGCCGCAGGCTGCCACCCCCCAGCAAGTGCTTGTTGAGGGGACAGGACCCAATGGGTCCCACTTGGTCTAGTACTCATTAAAAGTCTTATCTTGTATGTACGCATGCGTGTGTGTGTGCCTGTTTCCTGTGTTTTTTTCTACCTTCGTCAAAATGTTACGTGTTAGCGCTTACATTTTTACATATTCTGACTCACATTTTTCCCCTCCACGCAGTAATCAGGTTCACTTAAGATTTCATCCTATATTTCACAAGTTATTGACGATTCAAGTTTTTTAAAAAAAGGCAAAAAACGGTTCTCACACATGTTTATTAATGTTTATTAATATGCACTGTCCCTGTTAAAAAAACAAACAATGCTACTCACAATGCACCAATCAGAATGGGATCTCACGCTGCCGAGTGCCACAATGACATCACGATGGAACGTTGCCAACGGTAACCGCAGCTTCTCACAGACAGCCTTTTTTCAGGAGCTTCCAATGATGATGTCACAATGACACTCTCAGTGCACCAATCACAATGGGCTCTCAAGCTGCTGAGTGCCACATCCCCGGCTCCCCCCCCCCCCAACCCGGGTTATTCACACACCCTGCCCCCTCCACCCAACGGGTTATTCAACGAGTTCCACTTGGTCTAGTATACCATTAAAAGTCTCACCTGGATTGTATGTTTACGTGTGTGTGTGTGTGTGTGTGTGTGCGTGTGTGTGTGTGTGCGTGTGTGTGCGTGTGTGTGTGTGTGTGTGTGTGTGTGTGTGTGTGTGTGTGTGTGTGTGTGTCTGTGTTCCTGTTTCCGTATGTGTTCATCTACCTTTGTCAAAACGCTATGCGCTACAGTTGAAATTTTTACAGATTATTACTCACATTAACCCAGTCAATGCAATAAACAGGTTCCCTCCACATTTCATGCTATATTTCACGTTATTAACGATTCAAGTTTAAAAAAAGGCAATGAACGGTTCTCACACACAGCCTTTTTCCAGGACTTTCCACTAATGATGTCACAATCCCACTCTCAGTGCACCAATCACAATGGGCTCTCAAGCTGCCGAGTGCCACACCCCCCCGCCCCCTCCCCCGCGGGTTATTCACACCCCCGTCCACTCTCCCGTCCACTCTCCCCCCCCCCCGGATATTCACACAAACCAACTTTTAAAACACCAGCTTCCAGTGACGTCACAATGCTCCCCCAAGGTACAGTGAAACGGAATATTCCACCATCTTCCCGTGACGTCAGGGGGGAGGGCCTCATTTAAAAACAGCTTCATCAGCTCCTCAATGCACACCGTTGGGGGAACAGACCTAACAGGTCTGCACTTAATCTAGTTTAAAGCTAAAACTGAAGAGATAAAGGGAATAGACACGGAATGCTGGAGTAACTCAGCGGGACAGGCAGCATTTCTGGAGAAAAGGAATGGGTGATGTTTCGGGTCGAGACCCTTCTTCAGACTGATTCTGCCAGACTGTACCCAGTCTGTACCCAGACCTGCAATGCGATACGGGAATGGCAGTTTAGTGTTTTTAAGAAGAATAAACTATAAGGGGAGTTTGAATTGTACTGCTTTATAGCCTTGATCAATTTTACAGCACCTAAATAGACTGTAATTATGAGAGGGAAGACAAGGAACTTCTATCTGCAATTGTAACTTTAGCTGAAATATCACATCAGCTATTTAACCATTGAGGTGCTATGAGATGCCAGTTTTGACTTGCATATGACCTGCAGCAAGAGCAATTAGCTTGTATTGACAGTATCTTGTCTGCTATTCAGAAATAACATCATCCACAATTTGAACTGAGCATCCTCTTTAATAGCAGCCACTTTCACAAAAAACATCTCTCAGAAGAAAACAGGTTGTTTTGCCACTTGCACCATATACATCTCTTACCAGAGTAAAACCTCTCTCTCTTTCTGATCTGTTGTGTTTCTGATCCTGCCATATATTGACACCCAGGACACCCACACGGAGGTTGTCAATCTTCCAATATGTCTGATTGGAAAAATATCTATAAATCAAATAAAGTAAAATTTGTAAAAAAAGGTATTAATAGAAAACCTTTGCAGTGAAGTTTAGTACCTTGAGCATAATAAAGTTATGCAGGATTATTCATGAGTCTATGTGTAAAAAGAGAAAAAGGAAAAATTGAAAAGTCATGATCGGAGAATACAGGAATGAAAACAGAAAAATGTGAGACCCAATCGGAGAGGGGAGGGGGTTGTAAACAATGAGAAACAAACCCTATTTCTCCGACTAGTTTCACTGTCCTCCTGATTAATTTTACTGTTTGTACTGTATGTCTCATTGTCATCTTCCACTCAGCCATCAACTATTATACATTTCCTTGATCATCGTCTGCTTTTTTCACACCTTACATTCTCTTTGTACACTTCCATTTCTCCAGTTTCCATTTCCCCTGACTCTCAGTCTGAAGAAGGGTCTCGATCGAAACGTCACCCATTACTTCTCTAAAACATTAACTTAAACTCTCATTAACTTGTAAATTAACCTTTTGGGAATCCTGCACCAGCACTTCCAAATCCCTTTGCACCTCTGAGTTCTGGATCCTCTCCCAATTTAAAAAATAGCCTACATCTTTATTCCTAATAAAAAAAATGCATGACTGCACACTTCGCTACACTGTATTGCTTCTGCCACTCTCCCAATCTGTTAAAGTCCCTGCTCTCGCTACACTACCTGCCGTTCCACCTATCTTCATATCATCTGCAAATGCCACAAAGCCTTCAATTCCCTGATCCAAATCATTGATATACAATGTGAAGAGTAGCGGCCCCAGTACCAAACCCTTGTGGAACACCGCTAGTTACTGGCAGCTACCATTCAGCCAACCTTCTATCCATTCTAGTATCCTCCCTCTAATACCATTGGCTCTCATCTTCTTTAGCAGCCTCATGTGCAGTTCCTTATCAATTCGTAATGTTACAGTTCTACAAGATGCTCTTGATACTGCATTTGGAGTATTGTGTTCAGTTTTGGCACCCTACTCTAGAAAAGAGGCCATTAACCTGGAAAGAGTGCAGAGAAGATTTACAAGGATGTAGGCAGTACTCGAGGGCAGTGCTGTCTTAACGCATGGGCACGCTGGGCAGTTGCCCAGGGCCCCACGAGCGTAGGGGCCCCATGCTAATCTATGTATTGTAGAATTTTATTGTAGAACATGAAAATGGAGAAGAACATCGCAAGTGCATGACGGCATATTTGATTCGGCATAAAGAAACTGGAAGTGTAGGGGCCCCAGTGAACTGCTTTGCCTGGGGGCCTATAATGCTGTTAAGACGACCCTGCTCGAGGGCCCGAGGTAGAGGTTGAGCAGGCCAGGACTTTATTCCTTGGAGGAGAGGAGGTTGAGAATGATTTCTAGGTGTATAAAATCATGATGGGGATAGGGTAAATGCATGGAAAAAATGCTGTACCTTGGCAATGCCACCACCTTTAAATGTCTTTAAATGAGTCTTTAAGGCTAATTTTCACTCAGATGCAGTGCTGAAGGTAGCTGCCTTATAGGAATGACGTTCATAATATTATACCAGCAATAACGCTGGCAAATTAACAAATTGGATGAATGGATGAGAAGTTGCTTGTAATTATATTGCTGGATGATTTATGTCATGGATTGGTTATTTTAATAACCTTGTGAATGTTTATCTTCTGCAATCTACCTTTGCATTTGCATGTAGCTCAGTGATAATGACATTATTTAGATTTGCTTTGTCACTAAAGTATGGGACAAAGGGGACAAAGTATGTGGAAGAGATGAGATGCCGTTTCACTGTTTTAAATAAGAAGTCTTAAATAAGATGCAAGTCTGCACAAGTGATATAACAAATTAAATCGGGATCAGTGTTTCATTTCCAATGCATGGATGTTTCTTGACATTCATATTGTGCAGACGCATCTTATTTAAGACTTCTCAAAGAGTTACTAAAGAAAACATTTTCACTACATCTATAGCTAATGTTACAATGGTTTGTATTTAAGGGATAAACTATGATGTATTTTTGTTAACATATCATTATAAATCTGCATTTTAAAAACTTTATCAACCCATGTTGTTTTGTCCCTTTTGTTTGTGATGATACATTTGAGTCATTGAGTCATAGAGCTATACAGCTCGAAAACAAGCCCCCAGCCTAACTCCTCCCTGCCAACCCAATTGCCTAACCAAGCTAGTTCCACATGAATATGCTTGGCACATACTGCATCTCTCCAAATCTTTCCTATCCATGTATGTCAAAGTGTCTTTTAGATGTCATAATTGTACCCACCTCTACCACTTCCTCTAGCAGCTCATTCCATGTACTCACCGCCTTCTGTGTGAATCATAAAGAAAGCGCACCAGCACCTTCACTTTCTTAGAGGTATAAAAAGATTTGATATGTCTCAAGAGTATCAAGAGGCACAAGTGTTTCATTGTCATGTATACTGACAATTGAACAATGGAATCTCTACTTGCCATAGCTTAACAGGCCCGTAAACACAACAACAAACAGTTAATATATCATATAACTTATAAAACTCTGATCTTGGATGTGGATGTGTGTGCGTGTGCGTGTGTGTGTGTGTGTGTGTGTCTTTTCATATGTGATTCACATCTCCTCGAAAACCTGACGCGGTAACGGTGACATTTTTACATATTCCAGTAGAGATTTACCTCATGATTTCAAAAATCTCCTCATCTGAAAATTTGATTCATTATTTCCCGAGTTTTTTACGAACGTTTTTTACGACAATCTGACATTTTTAAAATCTAACTTGCTGAAGCGAGCTGATGATGTCACAATGCCTTTGCTTCTCGCGGCAAGCTGCGCAGAGTTTTCAACGTGCAGCCATGAGCTGTGAGTTACGTGGCCCAGCCGCCCTGCCCCCCCAGTTCTGGATTGAAGCCGTTGAACACGTGATCAAGTCGGTCAGCGCGCTCCGTTGGGCTCCTTCAAGTTCTACAACATGGCGGCGGCGGTTGTTATCGCAGCGCGGCCACGGACAAGCGCAGTGGAAAAGTGGCCATGGTGGCCATCACAGGGGACGACCACCTCTCCGTCTCCCTCGCCCGATCATCTGTCATGCTAGTGGGTGCGCTTCCCCTCACGGAAGCCACGATCGGCCGGCCCTCCGCTACTTTTCACCGTCCTCAGATCGCTCCGGGCCTCGCTCTGGTCTAAGCCTGCCGCAGCTTAGCTCTGGTCCGGGCCTGGTGGGGAGGCCTGCTCCACCACCTGGGTAGGTGCTGCCTCTATCCCCTCCCACTTCCTCTCTACCTCCTCCCCAGGGCAGAGAAAGAGAGAGAGAGAGGTGGGGGGAGAGGGGGGAGTGAGGGGGGAGAGAGGGGGGGTGGTGGAATGGGGGGAGAGGGGGGTGGAGAGAGGGGAGAGGGAGGAGGGGGCCCTCCCTATCTGCCCCTCCCCTCTCTGCCCCCCTCGCTGCCCACCCTCCTCTCTGCCCCCCCTGCTCTCTGCTCCCCCCTCCCCCTCCCCCTCTGCCCCCACCCCCTCCTCTCTGCCCTCTCTCCCTCTCTGCCCCCCCTCCACTCTGTGATGAACCAGGCACTGTCTATCCCCATCTGTAATCTCTCAGGTGCTCTCCCTCATGAAATGAGAGCAGAAAGCATTGAACTTCTCTGGGAGTGATTGCTTGTTTAGCTCAAGCTACCACTTGGTTTCGCCTTGCAGGAAGTGATGGCATGAAAGTCCTAGCACAGCTGCCAAACATTCATCTCATCCTCCAGTTTACACTGAAAGTATCTCTTTGCTTTTCTGATGGCCTCACCGAGGTGGTACTTGGACTTCCTACAGGACCCTGCCTCGCCTGATTTGAAAGAACAAGATCTGATCCATGATTGATTATACACCTCCTGGTTCATCCAAGGCTTCTGGCTAAGGCACACTCAGATGCTCTTGATGGAAACTCTAACTTTTTATAGATGTACTGAAGAAAATATCCTGACCAGTTGCTTCATGGCCTGGTATGACTATTCCAACGCACAGGAATGCATGAGGTTGCACGAAGTGGTGGACTCAGTTCGGTCAATCAACAAGACAGCCCTCTTCCTCAAAAGCATCTACATGAATTAATACCTCAAGAAGGCAGCATCTATCAAGGATCCCCTCAATCTGGGCCATAACCTGGGCAATTGATTCTTAAAGGGTTGACGGAGGATATGCAATGGAAGCATTTAAAGGCTGCATGGATGAACTACAACAATTGTTCATCCCAGTTTGGCAAAAGAATAAATCAGGGAAGGTAGTGCATCCGTGAATAACAAGGGAAATCAGGGATAGTATCAAAACAAAAGATGAAGCATACAAATTAGCCAGGAAAAGCAGCCTACCAGAGGACTGGGAGAAATTCAAGTCAAGTCAAGTCAAGTCAAGTCACATTTATTTATATAGTACATTTAAAAAACAACTCTTGTTGGCCAAAGTGCTTTACATTTGTTATAAGAATAGCACAACCAAAATAAACCACATACATATATGCATGTAGCCCTCACTCAGACGGCGTCAGGAAAGGCTTGGGAGTATAGATAAGTCTTTAGTCTTGACTTAAAAGAGTCGATGGAGGGGGCGGTTCTGATGGGAAAAGGGCTGCAACCGCAAAGGAGCGGTCGCCCCTGAGCTTATGCCTAGACCGTAGGATATTCAGCAACCCCAAGTCAGAGTCCAGCAGAGGAGGACAAAGGGCTTAATTAGGAAAGGGAAAATAGATTATGAAAGAAAACTGGCAGGGAACATAAAAACTGACTGCAAAAGTTTGTATAGATATGTGAAGAGAAAAAGATTAGTTAAAACAAATGTTGGTCCCTTGCAGTCAGAAACAGGTGAATTGATCATGGGGAACAAGGACATGGCAGACCAATTGAATAGCTACTTTGGTTCTGTCTTCACTAAGGAAGACATAAATAATCTGCCGGAAATAGCAGGGGACCGGGGGTCAAATGAGATGGAGGAACTGAGTGAAAACCAGGTTAGTCGGGAAGTGGTGTTAGGTAAATTGAATGGATTAAAGGCCGATAAATCCCCAGGGCCAGATAGGCTGCATCCCAGAGTTAAGGAAGTAGCCCCAGAAATAGTGGATGCATTAGTGATAATTTTTCAAAACTCTTTAGATTCTGGAGTAGTTCCTGAGGATTGGAGGGTAGCTAATGTAACCCCACTTTTTAAAAAGGGAGAGAGAGAGAAAACGGGGAATTACAGGCCAGTTAGTCTAACATTGGTAGTGGGGAAACTGCTAGAGTCAGTTATTAAAGATGGGATAGCAGCACATTTGGAAAGTGGTGAAATCATTGGACAAAGTCAGCATGGATTTATGAAAGGTAAATCATGTCTGACGAATCTTATCGAATTTTTCGAGGATGTAACTAGTAGAGTGGATAAGGGAGAACCAGTGGATGTGTTATATCTGGACTTTCATGAGGCTTTCGACAAGGTCCCACATAAGAGATTAGTATACAAACTTAAAGCACACGGTATTGGGGGTTCAGTATTGATGTGGATAGAGAACTGGCTGGCAGACAGGAAGCAAAGAGTAGGAGTAAACGGGTCCTTTTCAGAATGGCAGGCAGTGACTAGTGGGGTACCGCAAGGCTCAGTGCTGGGACGCCAGCTATTTACAATATATATTAATGATTTGGACGACTGAATTGAATGCAACATCCTCAAGTTTGCGGATGACACAAAGCTGGGGAGCAGTGTTAGCTGTGAGGAGGATGCTAGGAGGCTGCAAGGTGACTTGGATAGGCTGGGTGAGTGGGCAAATGCATGGCAGATGCAGTATAATGTGGATAAATGTGAGGTTATCCACTTTGGTGGCAAAAACAGGAAAGTAGACTATTATCTAAATGGTGGCCGATTAGGAAAAGGGGAGATGCAACGAGACCTGGGTGTCATGGTACACCAGTCATTGAAAGTAGGCATGCAGATGCAGCAGGCAGTGAAGAAAGCGAATGGTATGTTAGCATTCATAGCAAAAGGATTTGAGTATAGGAGCAGGGAGGTTCTACTGCAGTTGTACAGGGTCTTGGTGAGACCACACCTGGAGTATTGCGTACAGTTTTGGTCTCCTAATCTGAGGAAAGACATTCTTGCCATAGAGGGAGTACAGAGAAGGTTCACCAGACTGATTCCTGGGATGTCAGGACTTTCATATGAAGAAAGACTGGATAGACTTGGCTTGTACTCGCTAGAATTTAGAAGATTGAGTGGGGATCTTATAGAAACTTACAAAATTCTTAAGGGGTTGGACAGGCTAGATGCAGGAAGATTGTTCCTGATGGTGGGGAAGTCCAGTACAAGGGGTCACAGTTTAAGGATAAGGGGGAAATCTTTTAGGACCGAGATGAGAAAAACATTTTTCACAGAGAGTGCTGAATCTCTGGAATTCTCTGCCACAGAAGGTAGTTCATTGGCTATATTTAAGATGGAGTTAGATATGGCCCTTGTGGCTAAAGGTATCAGGGGGTATGGAGAGAAGGCAGGTACAGGATACTGAGTTGGATGATCAGCCATGATCATATTGAATGGCAGTGCAGGCTCGAAGGGCCGAATGGCTTACTCCTGCACCTATTTTCTATGTTCTATGT